>NDXB01002632.1:0-33914 GCA_002631895.1 Agapornis roseicollis
TGCCAGCGGGCAGATTGCAACCCTGAGGTGCTGGGGCAGCTTTTCCGTCAGGATGGGCTCTGCGTCCATGGGCAGGGAGACAGAGGGTTCATACCCTGGAGCAAAGCAGCTCTGCCAGGGACATGAGAGGGCACCCCTTGTAGCGGAAGGGAGCAAGAGAGTGCCAGAGGTTGGAAAGCACCAAGCCCCTTTGCCTCTTCTCAGTCAGCAGCCCCTATAGCGCTTGCTGCTACAAGTCCGTGCTCATCCGGCAGAAAATCCTTACCTCTTTCATCCCACCTTCTGCTCCCACATGGCTGTGCGATTTGTCCTACTAAGGGGAAAATTTACCTATCCCAGCTGAAACCATGATAGTAGAAACCCTAGGTCATAGAGACCTTTTTTGTGTTACTTGCATTATTGCAGTAATTAAACTTTATATTTCTGGTCCTTTATAGCTTTACTTTAGCCTGCAGTTGTTTCCTTTGTGTATAAAGTGGGAACTCTTGCCAAATTGCATTGCTTACCCAGAACCAGCCTGCTCTCTGTTGTGTTGAGTGGGGCTGTCCATACACAGTAACAGAAACAAACTTCTCATTAGAGAATCAGCATGACTACCACATATTCCATTGTCCAACTTGAAACAAAACTTGTTTTATTTATTACAGCTCCAAACTATTAACTTCTTATTGTGCATGGCTACAAGCTTTTCTTAACTGAATTGTTGCAATGCTCATGAGTTAAGCAGGATTAGCGGGGTTGAGTTCAAAACTAGCTGCACATGGATTTTCATTATTACACTGATCACGGTGTTCTTTCAGCCAGGTTGAAGACGGTCAGAATCTTTTGCCTGCTTCTCACGCCTCCTTCATGTGTAAGGCTAGACTCTTGGAGTTTGGGTTTTGCCTGACACTCCAGGACCGAAACCATCTGTTACCGGTGTCTGGCGTGGTGCGATCCCCACCTAGCGCTTCCCGCCTGCACTGCAGCCGCCGCCAGAGCCTCTCCCAGCTGCCACATGGAATTCCTTCCCCCAGTTAATTATTCCCATTTACATGCAAATGAATATAACCACACTTAACACTGTATACTCATTGCAACTGCTTTGCCACTATGCAAGACAGACACTTGGAAATTCAGTCTAATTTGGCCTTTTAAACAACCAGTTCTGATAACTTTATCCAGCAACTCAGGTGCAGACATCTCCTATTTACCATGGAGAAGGATGAGGGAATCACAGAAAAAGAAATAGACTGATTTTAAGGCAGGAGTAACACGAAGAGTGACAACAGAATCACTGAAGTTCACTCTGTAACACAAAGCACAATTAGACATAATAGGAAGAACAATAGAAATACAAAAATTGCTGAAGTCTGATGGTTCACAATCTACTCTTGCAATGCAACTGCAGCACAAGTGTTTGCACGAAGCAGTGCTGAGCAGGGCTTGTTCTCATCTCTACCTTGTGAAATTGGTGATTTATGTTTCAGAACATGAGAACAAGAAAAGACACTAAAATAATCAGACAAGTGGAGATCTTTCCTTTTTAGAGGTGGCTTAGAAACTTACAGAAAAAAAAAAAAAAGGGGGCAGCTTAAACTGTGAATGCCAACATGTGAAGACAATTTGGTGCGCATCTCTGTGAGTATCAGGAGCTAAAGTTTTGAACTATCAGGAGCTAAAGTTTTGAACTCTCAGGAGCAAGCCTGCCTCTTAGGACAGCAGCCAGCAGCCAAGTCCAGTTGGAGATCAGTCACTAGTAGTGTGACCAATAGTGACAATACTCTAGTGTATCACTATGGTATTATAGCCAATACTACTTCTTAATGAATGAAGAAGTCTTTGTGGTATGGATGATGGGATAGATTGCACCATCAGAAAGTTTCCAAACGTACAAAACTGGGAGGAGTGGCTGATACACCAGAAAACTGTATTACAGTTCAGAGGAACCTCGACATGCTGGAGAAAGAGCTGACAGGAACATCATGAAGTTAAACAAGGGGAAATAGCAACGAGAGGAGAAATAACCATTACACCCTGAAGGGTGGGGGGTGAGTTCAGTCAGCTGGAATGCAGCTCTGCAGAGAACAACCTTAGGGTACTGGTGGACAACAAGCTGACTATGAGCCATCAACATGCCTCTGTATCCTCAGCCAACAGTATGCATCAAGAATAACATTTCCAAGAGGTTGAGGGGGCAATTCTGCTCACAGTGGTGAGGCCACACATGCACTGCTGATTCCAGATCTGGACTCCCAAACACAAGTATTTACCAGAGCAAACCCACTTTAAAACCACATTCAAACTTGGAGCACATGACACATGATTAGAGACCGAGAGAAATTTTTATACTGTTCATCCTGCATAAAAGAAGGCTTGAGAGGTGGGCAATGGAGGGGTGGGGAAATCCTGTCAACTTGTACAAATACACAGTGGGAGGGAATGAAGAAGACTTTTCTCAGTACACAATGATAGGTCAAGAGGCCATGGGCACGCATTAAAGACACATGGAATTCCATCTCAGTGGAAAAAAAAAAAAAAAAAAAACCAAAAAACCCACCTTTTTTTTTTTTTTAAAAATGGACAAAACAAAAANACCCAATGGCTAACAACTACTTCTATTCCTAAGGGATTATAAAAGACAGCTACACACATTTGAAAATAGTCCCAGTGGGAAAAAAAAAAAAAAAACAAACCAAAAAACCCACCTCTTTTTTTATTTTAAGGGTGGCCAAACACTGGAACAGGTTTCCCAAAGAGGTTGTGGAGTCTCCATCATTGAAGATATTAATAATCCAACTTCACACTGCCTTAGAATAATCTGCTATCAAACAAGTAACCTTGTTTGAGCAGGGAGCTTGGACTAAATGATCTTGGGAGATCACTTCCAACTTAAATGATTCTGGGATACTTGGTAGCTGCAAATTGTACTGGCTGTGTCTAAATTTTGCTAATCCCTGAACTAACAAAAAAGTGAACTCCCCATTAGGAGGCTGAATATGTCTTGTACTTCTGCACATAGATGTAGATTGGGAAAACCAGGGGAACTGGGTGCCCAAGGAGAAGGTGAAGAGAGTCCTGACTGGAGGAAAGATCCCAGAAGCAAGGGAAAACCCTCTAGATCAAGGAATGGATGGAGACAAGTGCCAGGGGAATGGCCTCCAGGACCTTTAGCTGGTAGCTGAAAGCAATTGCTCACCACAGAACAACAAACCTTCCTCTCTGATCCACCTGAACCTGCAGCCAACTTCCCAATAAGATGTAAAAGACCTAGTGAACATAACCTCAGGTAAAGGAGAAATGAGTGTCTGAGATATTAAATAAGGTAAAAGCTCTAGTCTCATTGGTCCTTAATCATTCTGCATCCACAGAACTGGTTCCTGTGCTCCATGTGCAAGGAGTGGCTCATGACTCCATAGCTCAATCACTACCATATGGCAAGCAATATCTGCCTGGGACCTATGAAGGCCTCTGGTCTGCATTATGCAGGCACACTGGCATATATTTGCTGCTCTACTAATGATGTTTGTTCCTTTAATGTTTTCAAATTCTTCTATATTTTCTCTCTTCCTAAATTGACCACAAAACTATTTGCTTGGAACCTGACCTCTTCTAAGAATCATGACAAAGGTATGTCCAGAAGTAAAGCCCAGCCAACTACAGCTGACATGTTTGTGCAGTCAGAAATAACAGGATTATCAATTAATATCTGGCAACATCAGAATTAAGCAAAAATGTCATAGAACAGAGATAGCAGCAGGATCCCATTTCTGTTAGCTACATTTTTCTTTCTGCTCTCTTTTTTGTCATCTTAATTACTTGTACTTTGTTCCTTATTAGACTGTTTTACTAGGGGCAAGAGTCTTATTTATCTTATGAAACATTTGGACATCCAGAATAAATATATGTGTGCATATAAAACAAATAGCAGATGATAAAAAATAAGAGTTAACAGGTTCCTGACTTGTTGTGAACTAAAATTTGTGGCCTGTGTTTTCAATTTAAGATTACTGAATGCTGTAAGGAATTTTATGTAAGTTTCATAATTGGGGTTTGGGTGTTTTTTTTGGCAGATGGGCAGATTAATTTTTTTTTCTTTAAGTGCTGATTTTTACTATTTCACTTGTTGTGGAATTTTACCTCCTGTAAAATGAATTATTGGTCTTTGATGTCAAGACTCTTCTCAGAAAAAAAGTACCTCATGATGCACACATGCAAGTCCTACCAATGAAGAAAAGGTACTGATACTATAAATGGTGCTTACACTTTAGGAGCACAAAGTAGCTTTTGCAAACTCAGCTCTGCTAGCTGAGTGGTTACTATGGCTACTTCAGGATTGATTTTAAGCATGAGTCCAACCTTATGCTTGAGCTCCCAGTCATCACAGAAGTTATTTGGATATAAGCCCAGACTGTGGTAAGGGACGAATCCTGTTTCCCTGGTACCCTTTAGCACAGGTCCAAGCATACATTTGTCTACAGAGAAGAGCAGCGGCACAGGAACAGTATTACCTTCTCAGTCCCCCATGCCATCTTCAAAAACGCCTCATACATGAGCAAAGTAGTGGAAACAACCCCAGAAACAGTGCCTGATTGAGGCAGTAGAAACAAACTTGCCTTGTCTTCTCACTAGAAGGATGTGCCATTAGGTCCTTCCAAAATGGTACTCCACAATACATGAGCCACAAAGATCTGGACATCTGTGACTGCAGGGCCCAGAGCAAGCGTTGTTTCCCCATTCTCATTCCTGTGCCTTAGCAAATAAACAATACTGATTTGCTAAAATTGAGTTACTCAATAGCTGCCATAAAAGACATTGTGGAGAAACTACCAAAGAAAGCTTTCTGGAAGGTGTGCAAGATGAAAGAATGAAAGAGCAAGATATTGAAATATTTAAATACAAGGAAAGTTTATAAAATGGGTACAGTATGAGTACTTATCCTGACACCAGTGACAATTAGGCACAGAAGGAGTTAGTAAAGGTAGGAGCAAGGAGAGAACCACATTTGCGCTGAAACACAATTAAAACAGTAAAATGAAGCTTTTGCAGATCTAGAAGACAATGAAAACCTCTGCTGTTGTTTCTTCCTTTTAAAGGCTTACCAGGCTTCAACTTTCCTTTTTCTGCTAGAGACATGCAGAACAGTTCTGGCACACTTAATACATAGGTATTTGTGAAAAAAGTCTACACATAATTTTCATTCCAAAAGGAAAAATCTCCTCAATGTTAGTGAAATGTGGCCTGACAGGACTCATACTGTTCATGACTTGGAGGCACTCAGAAACAGGTGCAGTGTGAAAATAAATATCTTGTTTCCTCATTTCACAGCTAAGATAAAAAGGTAAATTATTTTGAAAATACTGGATTTAAAAACAAACAAAATAACTTCAGCAGCCATGAAAAGTGTTTCCTCCCCTCCTGTTTCTGACAAGCTGAGAACTTGTTTCAAGTGAGAAATCTAAACCAAAAAGATATCATGCTACCTGAAATCTCCTTGAATGGCACCCTGTAAAGCTACTGGGAGAAATTAATCTCTTTAGCTACTCCAGTAAAAACCTTACCTTCTTAAATGCTAATCCTTCTGTACCTTGATTATAAAGTAGGGTTTTTCCAGTGATAGTTATCATCCCAATGCACTTTTAATACAAGGCATGCACATGTTAAATATCTAGTTCCTGCTATGATCATGTCTACATGGGTGTTTTTAAAATAAATCTTACAAGCACTAGCTTGGGCAAGAATACCAAATATTCATCCCATAGTAACAGTCCCTGTGAAAGTCGTGAATGAACTAGAGTTAAGCCGTGCAAGTTTGCTATATTACCTGCTTCTCCTCAGTAGCTAGCTGAAGGAATTTGAAAGAACTAGTGTGACAACACTGGCACAAAGCAGGAGTCAAAGCAGCAAAGGAATCAGTATGAACTGCACAGTTAGTAACTAAACAGTTAGCTTACACTCCAAAACCAGCAGTTAATGAACAATGTTTCAACCCAACTTCTAATAGCACAAAAAAACCCCAACAAACTTTTTTGCTCCACTATAACCATCAAATCAACTGTTTATGACAGTAGCTTGCTAAACTGACAAAAAAAGTTATTCTCAACTTTATTTGCCTTCACAGTGTTAAAATATTTAAAGCTGCTGCCTGCCTCCATAATGCTCACCCAGCCAGCTCCACAGCTGCTGAAAATTAATCCAGCTGCACTGAGGCAAATGGAGCTTTATTGATCTGCACCAGGTGAAGACCATTATGGCCAGTGGAGCCACACTGACAGACTGTTCAGAAAAGACATCTCTGCTATCACACTGTGATCAAAAGTAAGAAACATGCGCAAGCACAGTCTAAATCTTATCTTTGACTCAGAAGACTTCAGCCACTGAAAGACAATTAGATAATAAAAATGATGCTTTTTCTTTGTCTGAAATGAAGTCTTCCAAAAAACAGATTTGTGATATATCGTAACTTCTCAAAATTGAGTTTTACTTCATTTTTAACACCTTTCTAAAGACCGACATAACAATACTATGTAAAGGAACATCAAATATTGTAAACACAAAAAAAAGGTCATTATCAAGCATAATTCCTGAGTAAATTTCCATACAGGAGTACATTGAGTTTTTAAGTACCTTTTAATATTACTTAACACATTTTAAAACATCTCAACACAAGCTGTAAATGCAGTCTGAATGTTTTCCATAGAGAAGAGACATGTTACTGCATGGCAGGCAATTTAAATGTCTGTATTTTTTTCTTTCATTAAGTGGTAATTCAGCTCTTCATCTTTTCCGATTTTCTTTACTCACTTTCAGGCAATTACTGTTGGGGTTCTGATGTTAATGAGTTATACACAGCATATTTAGAAATGAAATACGCTTTTAGAGTATGAAGTTAAGTTAATGGAAGCATCAACCTGAATAGATGCAAAAGCCAGACATCTTTGATATCAGTGCTTGATTGATTTTATAAGTCAGGTGTTCATATGAATAAGTAACCCTTACTTAGCTCAAGGAGCATTTTGACAAGAAATTTGCACTGATGAGCTATAAAGGCAGCCTTTTTTCTAAGACTGTGTTTTGCTTTGTCCCTCCTAATTTTGATCGTTTGCTTTCACTCTTAAGTAATCTAAATCCTTAACATCATGGCAGATCTATATATTACCATAAAAGCTTTTGCACAGCTGCTTATAGAAACTTTACAAATTAAGAAACGCATTAAACCATTCATGTGAAAAGCATGACCCTATTGAATGTATTATACCTTATATATAAAGGGTTCTCGATTTTTTCTCTTGTTACAATGAAATATATCTAATAAATATTGACCAAATATTTGCCAGTGAATTCAAAAGTTTTCTTATAAAGTAATCTCATTTTTAAATGGTCTTCTGTCCATTCCTTATTTAAATTGGCTAAAGATATTAGGAAATACTGTTTCAATAATAAAATACAAGTCTTACTGTAAATAACATGATAAATAAAAACTTAAGAGCTTGATCTATCCTATTAAATACAAACTGTCAGACTTTTAACCACATCAGAACTAATCTAACTGGATTTTGTAACTTACTCCCTTATTTTTGAGCTTTATTGTCTCCTGATGAAGCTAAATCTGTAAAAGTACTATATTAGACTGAAGAGTCAATGTTGATTGAAACTGTTACTTTGTCCCCGGTAAACATTTATCAAATGGAAGAGACACGTGAGGGTGAACTTTGGGTGCATAGCCACTGAGACCAAATGTGAACAGGGAAACAAACCAGAAGTTCATTATATTATAGTCTTTGTTTCTATCAGCAGGAGAACAGGAGCAGAGGAAATTCTAGTCTTCAAGGAAAATGCCTAGCAAGTTGCCCCTACACACAAGATCCTATTGAGGAAACAATGTTTTCCAAAAACTGACATGATCACGTCTATGTTCTTGAATTATTGGCCAAGAACAGAAACTTTGTGGAAGGAGAAAATAAACAGATAACGTGTGTACTTTTTTAACCTCAAAGATACATAAACACAAGAATAACTTACAGATGGAAATTGTAGATTTTCTTCTCCTTGAGATCTTTAATCTAAAATTCTCTTCTATAAAGAAATCATAGGAAATAAAAAAAACAACAAACTGTAGAAAAGCAGGGAACAGAACAGTCACCTGGACCACTAGCTACCTAGACATAAGGCCCTCTTACTTTCATTTATAACCTTTTACATTTTTCTTTAACCTACTGAAGACACCACTGCCTTTCCAGGCAATCAGTGGCACTGTTTCACTAAGGGTGTGTTAAACAAGAATCACCTAAGCTAATGGTTAAGATCTGCGTTGTCCAGGTGGCTCAGATTAATAGAAGAATCCCTCTAGTTTGCAAGACAATTTTCTATGCAGCCACCAGGTGTCACTCTATGTAATCAAACACAAGAAATGAAAATTAAAACTGTTGGTCTCCCAGCTTCCAGTTAAAAATAGTTGAGTTCTAAAAAAAAATTCTAAGGAATTTCCCTGATCCTAGTTCTTGTGAAGTGAAAATGAAGGTTTTTATAAAACACCAAGAATGCTTGAATTCCTCCTGACTTCTGGCAATGGTAGGTTACACAAGCAAGACTGGCTCATAGCCAGAGGCAGGGGAGCGATACTGACTTTCAAGACAATGGACTTGCCTTTGAGCTTATTTATTTTATTTTAGCTTATGTGAAATAGTAGATCAGGTTTCAGAACACTTCAAAGTAAAGATACCACATCTATAGCTTAAAGTCTTAAACTAGAATATGCTTATTTTGATTATTCATATTTGTTAAAAAAAATGTGGAAGTAAGTCTGATAGACCCCCTACACTAGGTATCACCAATTCACAGAGCTCCAGTGTTATTCCAAATGTGATTTTGTCTGTTCCCTTACAGCACTGATTTAGGTGCTCTAAGCAATTTAACCTCAACTTTGGTTAAACGTGTATTGTAATCCTTACACTTCTCAGACCCACATCCCTGGCCATGCAACTACAGCTGTCTATAGCAACTGGGTAAGGCAAAGTGAAAAACAATATTTGATCAATTCAATGGCGTATCATCCAGGAATTTGTAGATAAACACCTATGATTTAAACTCTATCGACAGCTGTATCATAAAGAGCAGAAAATGGCCTTAAGCACTCATGCCCTTTCAAGATCCATCTCATAAAACAAATAAACAAACAAAAAGATTCATCTGCAAGATTTAAGTTGAAAATACTTTGAATTACTCTGCTAATAGTGTTAACTAGTTCACTGAATTGTAATGCTCAGTTCTGAGGTGTTTCTTAGTTTCAGTATTCAATCAATAAATCCTACCCAGAAGTTTCAGATAAGCAGTGTCCATGTAATGGTCCTGGTATGGAAACTAGCATGCCCAGCTAGTTATGCATTTGCAACAGTTCAGGACCAAAAAAAAGCATGCTTAGTGTCAGCCACTATCCACACTCTCATAGCCAAACAGCCCTATTACACCTCTGCCCTTCTAATGCAGCTTCAAATGATTAATGATCTGTAATACTTCTTTTGGCAGAAATCTCCAGAAAAGGACAACCTTTCAGAGTCTGGGCACAGGGAAGTCTGAATTCATATACATCTTCTGATGCGGGAAGGTCTATGCAATATCTGTTACAGAGCCTCAACATGGGAGAACAAAAGGGCAGCTGAGCCTTACAAAGAGCTTGCTTCTCCATCTGCACTGCCTAGCAGCAGCACCTGATGTAGTTTCCAGAGCTGCAACATTGCCACAATTAACCACTACAAACCAGAGTGAGATGCTGGCACATCTGAGTCTAGTGGAGCTCTGACTTCAGCAAGGCCAGAATTCAGCTCAGGTTCTTGTTGCCTCAAGAGATGTGAAAGTGTGCCCGCAGATACGAAGTACAGACATTTATACTATCACAAGCTGTAATTTGTATTTTTATTTTAAAGGCAGAGTCTTATGGAAACCTATTGGATGCTCATGCATTATTAATTCTCTTCAGCTATAAACATATAAAATAGAATGTACAATAACATGTTGTTTATTGCTTATGCCTGTGTGATGCTCAGAAACTCGGATTTCCTGCCAGACACTTATAAGCAGAACTGTTCCACTTCATGCTGATGACACTGCTCCATCAAACAGCACTAATCACATTGCCCAGGGCCTTCCAAACAAACTGTTAAACTACATTATCAAAAAATAGTCAAATGATACTGCCCATCTTAGTCTTAATACTGACAGTGTGAATTGGAAAGTTTCCAAATATATTATAAAAATATAATAGGTTCTGCAGATTTGCTTCTGAAATTCCAGCCATGTTACATCACTGTCCTTAAATGAATGGCAGCTGATAGCTATCAAAATATTTAGAGGTTTATAAAGAAAAATGTTCCACTTTAAAGGTAGCAATGTGTTAGCATCAGATTTTGACATGCTTAATGACAAAGATTCCTGCTTATCTGGAAAAGTTGATAATACCTGTCTGCTGTTCACAGTAGTCAAAAAAAAAAGACTTCATTTCAAAGAACAAACATATTCTGTTTTCCTCAGTTCTGTACCACAGCAATATTAAGATTTCTGCTAACTGAAGATCACCTTTGTTCTGTTTTGGGTATGTTTAATTTTCTTTCAAGCAAGCATTTCGGTCAATACCACTGATGTAGGGGAGTAAAGCTGCCCTTATGTACCTGTTTCTTTCATCGATGAAAAAAGGCAGATGGGGATTTGTTTTTCGTTAGTTGATCAACTCCCTCTTGGTAGTTGTCAGTTGTACCTATGTCTTCTGCATTGCCTTATAGCTTTAGGAGTCTTTCCAAGAAGATGAGGATGGAGCAACTGGTAGAAAGATGCCATCAGAGGCAGGCAGCTTTCAGACTGAAGAAAGGCTCCAGCATCACAATCTGTACCCCAGGAAAGTGGGAACTGTTCAAGCACAGGGGAGATATTATACGTGTCATCTTCTCAAGGGCCACTGATTGTCTTGAACAACAGAAGATTAAGAGCCTTTCTGTAATACTTATTTCCCATTTGGAGCAAGTGGCAAGGTTTTATGAGGATGGAATTCTTATTTTATGCAGTGTGCATCCAGTTCATAGCAGATCCTCCAAGCTATGCTGTTGGCTAAGCATATATATTAGCATATATATTATATATATATTAGCATATAGTGTCATACATTCAGAACAGATCTGTGAAACAAGCCAGCTGATGTTAAACATCTGACATCAGCATGTGTGCATCCTGTGCCTGAACAGCTGTTGAGAGTGCATGAACACTAGGGAAAAGAGTTTCCACTTTAGTTCCATCTGAAAGGTTGAAGCACTCCAAAATGCAAACAAAGGCACAGTAAATAGGAGTTTTGGGGCAATTCACTGCAAAAGCATGCTCCTGATCTGAACAAAAATGCTGGTGTAGTTGTCACCTTTGAAATCTTCTTCAGGCTGTAGCCTGTCAATAGACACTCAAGAGCCGAAATGACCTCTTAGAAAAAGAAACGAATACATTCTAACTTTAAATACACCAGATCAATGTCGTTGTTGTAAACTTTGCCAGAGAGAACTTCCCAAGCCTGAACTTACCTGGCTCTAACACTCAGTTCAGAGTTTCATTTGAGTGTGATCAGTGAAGCAAATAAACATATCAATATTTAGATGGTAGAGGTATGTTATGTGCTGTAACATAGTTGCAGGTGCATCCATATTTTTTGCTATTTCCATTTTTTCATCTATTTTTCTAGGTGAAGCTGAAATAAAAGCAGCAGTTAAAGTTGCAATCTAAGCAAAGCAGCAGCAGCAAAGAGATCTACATAGGCCTTGGCACACTGTGGGAAGGTGTCATGTATGCTTTTGCAGGTATCTTTGCAAATGCACCTTGATCACTGTTTACAGACCTTCAGTTCTTCTAGGGCTCCACATCCATGAGCAGAGGCTGCCATCTAGTCTACTGTGTTATCATGGTGTAGATACATGAGGACTGCCGGGTATCATGTGCTAAGCAGATAATGATATATGAATCAGTTTTAGTACGTGCAAATTGGTCTTTATTTTTTTTAGACATGCAGTAAATAGAAGCACTTATAAAAAAGCCATTGGTGGTAGAATGATAGTTATTTGCCTTCTAAGTCATGAAATATTGTACCTGGGCTAAGCTCTACTTTGGAAACTCAACATATCTTCAGTACTTCAGACATTTTAAATTAAGCACACATAATAATTATCTTTGCTATGCTTACTGACAGTGTTTTAAAAATAAACTGTGTCTTTAGATAGCTTTTTATTTGAAAATAGTGGAATCAAGCTCAGTATACTAAGAGGTTAAATAGAAAACTTGACTTTTCATTCAGTACCAGTATATCAGCTGCTCAGCAGAATCACTGGAAAGTGGGGAAGAAAAAACATTAATTAATTGCAATATAATCTAAAACATGGCTCAATTTGTATTGACTCACCAGGTCACTCCTAGATTTGTTTTGACTATATTTACAAATGTCATCTCTTTTCTATGTACAGGCTCATATGACCAGACTCCTACCGAACGCAATGAACTTCCGTTTTTACGGATTTGCTATCTGTACATGCTATTTAGCAAATACTTATATACAGATAAGCATGTATTTCAGAGCATATTTGTAAACAATTAAGAAGTAGAAGAAAAGTTGAATCTGCAATTGATATCATTCGCAGTAAACAATTAAACATCCAGGTTAATAGTATCAATAATAATATGTAACAGGCTTTATTTCAGAATAGTCAAACAAAAATAATCCAAAAAAGCCCCCTGTAC
Source organism: Agapornis roseicollis (assembly GCA_002631895.1). Lineage (NCBI taxonomy): Eukaryota > Metazoa > Chordata > Aves > Psittaciformes > Psittacidae > Agapornis > Agapornis roseicollis. The sequence continues at coordinate 12,739 of NDXB01002632.1, forward strand.
TCATGGTGACAATTCTCTTATGACAACATCATAGAAAAAGGTTGTAATTAATGCAAAAAAATAAAGCGGACAATCTATTAACATAATCTGAATAAAATCCTTCCACAGTTAAATGCAGACACTAAGTGCTAGTATAATGCTTTATTAATTAACAAAGTATTTATCCACTGGGAAATGAGGATAAGAGACTGTACACTTTGTCAGACTGCAGAAAAATGCGTTAGCTCTTCATAAGAAATGCATAAATCTCAAAGAAGAGAATGATTGTCTTTTTAAACCAATTACGTTTAATCTTAGAAGAAAGAATGAATAAATCTGTTCCTTCATGTTCCTGTGATACACCACCAAAATTATTGCGATCATAGCCCTTTATAGATTTCAAGGCTAGTATCAAGCTCTTTTCTTGAACTATTAGAAGTATTAGTATATCATGTGGAATTTTAAGTTAAAGGATTTTTATAAGAAGAGGAATTGTTTTGTAAAAGCAGTACTTTAAGTGGAGCTGTTTTCTACACAAATGTAGCATAGCCATTCTGGCCAGACATGTTTATACAGTGTATCCCTATTACAATGTCAGAGTGGCTTACACTTAGCATGTGCTCTGGAAATCTTGCTTTTCCTTCAGTTTAAATTTATAAATGTTATATTTTTAGAGAATCATATTTTAATTAATTGTAAAAATGTTTTTAGCTGTTTTCTGAAAAGAAACCCTGGACCCCAAGAAACCAGACCTTCCAAACAACAAAGGATTTACTAATTGAACCAAACACACATGAACAAACTATTCAAAAAATCTTAAAGTATTTTACAGAAGCAAGAGAAAATACAGTAGTAAGGACAGTAGAGTATGATTCAGTGGGAAATGATGGTCATTAAAACCTGGTGAATGGACTCAGCTATTCTAAAATTACCACTGATTTTCAGAAGTGAAATGTCTTCAGTCCCATAAGAGACCATTTAAACATTGTATTCTCTGCTGTTGATTCTGAACCTGTTCATCAAGGCTCTACCTACTGACTTTCAGAAGTCCCACATAAATTTCCAACCTTTAATTGAAGGGAAAATGTTGGAACCTTGCAATTAAAGAATTCTCTGAAAAGCTGAAAGTCACTTCCTATACACCCTTGCTCAAGGTCCTGCATTGTCCAGGTATAAGGAAATTAAACATATTAAAATTTAGTCCTGTGTAGATAGCCGCTGCATCATTTCGATCTTCCTAAAACCTTTCAGTCACATTATTTACCTTGCATTTATATCTATCACATTTTTTTAATAAGAAGTGCATGAAAAATATCTGACAAATGTTTATTTGGAAAAGACATTAATATTTTCTGTAGGAGTTCTAATGTTGATCCTTCACTTTTCCAGCCCATTTGTGGACTCATGTCTTACGTAGACTGCATCTCCCATATCTTAAGAAAACACCACAGGATTGCATTTTTAAATGCAAAATCTACTTACAATGTAAGTACTTCAGGGGATAATGTCATCATCAATTTATGAAGTATAAAATATAAAAATAATAAAGATACAAAATATATCCTAAATGTCTATTGTCAAAAGTCTTATTCCTTCCTCTAAGTCAATTCTTTCTACCTGCTGGGGCACTTTGAACACCATTTAGTGTGACAAGATGCAAAGCAGTCATAATAAATAAGAAATTAATAATTTATTTCTATTCATGACTACTATTGACTTCATATTCTTATTATTTCCCCTTTATAGGATAAAATTCTAGAAAAAAATGATGATAAAGACATTCAGATAGGAAAGATAAAACTTTATTACACTGAGTAAATGCTGATTTCTCCACTCACATCCCAGTAAACTAATCAAAATCTATTTTAACAAGGGCTCATTGAAAAAGAAAATATAAAAGGGAATCAATGAATCAAGTAGCCTGAAGTTTCTCAAACTGAATTAATTTCTATGAAATTCAAGGTTGTCTCACTTGTATTCATAAAAACTGTGTATATTTGAAATGATCAATCTAGTAGGTTTGAATTTTTCTGCTTTTTGTTTATCTCTCATTATTCCTACTGTTCCATTTCACAGACTAAGGAATAGAAACTTTCCCAAAGTTGCAGAGCATCTCTTGCTCAGAACCAGAGCTAGAAGTCAGAAGGTCCAAACTGGTAGCAGTACTTCATGTGTAAATCTTTCTGTATCAGCATCAATAAATTACAAAAGAGATTTTTGGAAGTTCAAATGATTATGGAAGGGATGAGAAGAATAACTTCCTTTCCCTTAATACTCAAAACAGAGTGAAAAGCTCTGCCTATAAATACCTGCTGTGTGTAACACACAGTCACAGGCATTTGCTACTGTCTTTCTCCTATGTCTTTGCCTTTTCAATAGCCTTCTGATGCACTTTTATTGCATACTTAATGTTGTTACAGGTGCAAAACTATAATTTCAATCTTGAATGCCATTGCACATGTGCTTCAAAAACACCAAAGGCCAAAACTCTGCGCTGCTAACACAGATTGTGGGTCAACAACATTTTTCTTTGCTTGCTAATGTTTTATTGTCTCTTAGTATACATTGAAATAATAATGGTAATTTATGCAGATATTTTGTATGCATAGCAAATAATGAGAAACACCTGCAGAAATTTCCCTCCTTCTCTGAGTTCAGCAACTAATTATATTTTTAAATAATGGCTACCATTGAACACAATTATCCAAATCACTTTAAGTAATGGAATCTTCTAAAGGTGTTTTTGAAAATTTTCATACAGTTTTTAAACAGTCTTTTTTATAGACCAGATAGGAGACAAAGAACGTGGTAAGCAGCTTAGTAACCTAAAAAATGTTTTGGCAGCTATGAATAAGGCTGTGATTTTTTTGCAGTCTTCTGCGGCTAATACTTTGCTGATCTAAGGAAAGGATACGATTTCCAAAATACCTTCCGTTCCTGATTAACATTCTTGGATGCTATATATTAAAATGGACTACAGGAGAAAGTAAAATACCAAACCACTCCAGTCCAAGTGACTGACTCAGCAAACCTTGCCTTGCCAAAAGAGAGATTTGAAAGGAGAAGCGGTGATGGAAAATAGCAATCTTATGGATAAGGAATGGGAGTCTATTTAAAGAAAAGTAGATCAAGGGCCTCTAAAGACTAAAGTAACACCCATTCATCTGAGAGATACTCATATCTTCCTTCATACCTCGCATGTTGAACAATCTTTCCAGCCCCCTAAATGAATGGGACAGAAGTGTTGCATCTTGCTATGCTCTCCTTTGCAAGTACAAGTGAAAAAAAATAAAAGAAAATCATATGAACAACCACAGTAATCAGCTCAGCTCCTGGATTTGATTGTCTATATCTATTTGTAAACTAAATAAATTGATCAGTTTTAATTTAGCACCTCTTTCTCCTGTTTTTACTTCCAAGCTTCAAAAAGTGATACAATAAAGAACAAAACTGTTTTAAATACAGCTGAAAACACCACCACCACCACCCCCCCAAAAAAAAACAACCCCTCACAATATTCCCAAAGGATTACCAAAAATCCCTATAGCTTTTTTCTGCTTTGATGTTTAACCAGAAGTTACCTCTATTACTCAGCACCTGGATAAACATGTACCTGTAATTGCCATATTATTCACATCAGACCAACCACCAAGCATCTCAGCAGTGAGCTGATATTGAGTTTTGCAACCTCAAGGACAGCAGAATAAGATTAACTCAAAGCCAAGATCCCCTGTACAGGAAAAAAAAAAAAAAAAAAGCATATAGGTAAAAGCAGAAGTGGTCCAAACAGGATGGGGAGAACCCTGCATAGTCAAATGTGCTGACTGTTTCTATGGGGTAGAGGTGATTACTATAGAAAAGTCCACTCTATATGTACCATCTCACAGGTCCTAATCTAATTCAAAGTAGAAGCACAAAGGCAACTATTTTCTTTAGGCTGCTCCTGCTGTTGTTGGAGATCTGTGACTCTGTATAGCTCACACTTTGCTGTTCAAGTTTTATGGCCCCAGACTTGACAGATTTATGTTTTGTGTTTTAAATAGAGCTTAACCTTCAACAGTGTTGTAATGCACATAAGAAATTTCACAAAACACACAAATTTCTGGCAGCTAACATGCAAAAGTTAAAGAAAACAGCAGCACCCTGAATTTGAAACAGAACAGATGAGTTCTAAAATTTAAAACTCATTGGATTCACTCCAGCTTGGTCACTTGGGAAAGATCATGCCTACATAAGGCATGGCTGCCCCAGGTTTGCAATTCATCTTTTTCATCTTCTGTTGCTAGTGGAAACATTCATGATACTCCTGGAGGTGAACAGGAATGACAAAAATTACCATTACAGCCTCAAAGAAGTCTATTTATCTCTAGTATTACAGATGCATAGTACAGTGAAGTAGGACAATTAGAGTCAAGAAAGGAAGGAAATTAGGATTCAGTTATATAGATGATATTCCTTTGTGAAGTGAGTTGTTATTCTAACTCATTTCCCTGAATCTAGACATCTACATCATATAAATTTAGGAACTGATTCTTATAGTTCACCTTCTGAAAAGAAGCCAAGAATTAACTTCTAATTTAGAGTTAATCAGAACAAGGATAAAGCAATTTGTAGAAGCATGGACACATTTCTTACATGCTGTATAGACGAACAGTAGGAATTATTCTTCAAGCCTTTGAATCAGGATCTTGTACCTGCACCAATCTCACGGTGTGACTTCCAGAATCATGGCTTTGCACTGTTATTTTCTTATTTTGTACAAACAATGTATTTTTATAAACATTACATGAATTCAGTAATATAAAAGGCACTTTAAAATTATATCCATGACTTTGATTTTGAAATTTATGTTAAAAATCACACCATTTTTCTGGGTTTGAATTTCTTACCGTTTGGAAAATTAACAAAATAGGCCACAATATGACACAATAGCATTCCTCCTCAATGTTTAGATTAATTTTAGAAGATGCACTGGGTCTTTAACAGATTAAACCTTTTTTGATAAATGTAGAAACTTAATTTCCTGAATTTTAGGATTTTTTTCTGAAAGTCTTACCATGGTCCTCCAGGCTGAAAGAACTTTTAGCACAGGATCTAGCACAGTCTCTAGCAATTGTCACTTACAGGAGCCCAGGAAAACTGCAAGGATAGCGCACACATGCAACAGTACTTCATACAATTGTCTTTCAACTTACAGGAGCCTGTGTCTGAAAGTCAGTGTTTTCTATTTCTTAACTCTGTGTTTGTTTTCATTTTGTACCCTAAGAATCTCATTATCATTTCCATAGTCTTCCATCAGCAAAATCTCTACAAAACATTTTAACGTGTTAGAATATACTAAAATAATTAGATAAATATTTTCTGTTTCAAACCTAATTCTAAAAATTTCATAATATCTTTTGCAACTCTGAAATCAAGACTGATTTTCGTTGGCGTGTGCAAGAATGATAAATTTGAAACATAAGGGATAACATATCCTAATTGTCTTGACGGAGGTCAAATACCAAAAACCACATCCAGGAAAAATGGCATTTGTCATCTGTCCACAGTCTTGTGTATATTTATTTGCTAACTGGTTGAGCAAACTACTCTTTCCAAAAGAGCAAGAACACAAGGCTTCTGCAACACATTCCTGCAAGAGTGCAGTTCCAACCTAGCACTGATTTCCAAAACAAAGCAGGAGAATGTTAAAATTCAAAACCCAAATAGATCTGCAGATTAAAAGAATTTTAGCTAGGACAAGTATATGTGGAATATATACTGATAAATAAACTTCTGCTTTATGCATAATGTCCTGTGTGGTACTGTACTGACTGGAGAAGCAGAAAGCAACATGCTTTTACAGAGGTAAATTAAATAACTAAATAACACTACTTGAACATAAAAGTAAATAAGCTTTTTCTGAGATACAGCAGTGGGCATTCAAAGGGAGAAGGAAGGTGCTGCAGGAATATAATCTGTGCACCCAGTGCAGAATACAGGAATCACTTTACTCTTCTAAATCATAAAAGGGGAGCCAGACTTTTCTGCCTTGCAGGATCAAACACAATCTCAAGATGTCAAAGACTGATGTTAAGTATAACTACAAAATACATGATCCATCATAACTTCACCTGGCCAAGTTATGTTATATTTACTGAAATTAAATGCTAGGTTTTCATTTAGGGTGAGAAGTAAATAAAATATTTAAACAATACATGCTCTTATTACAAACTTCCTGATAAATATCTACCCTCACAGTTTACAAACCTAGAAGAAAAGGAGAAAAGAAAAAGTACATCTCTTTGCAAAGTGTTGAAGAAAAGACCTGTCATTCCCAGTTGCGATTGCAACAGATTTGGATAACGGTGAGTTTTGTAGGCGTCATTCTCCTCCCTTCTTTAAGCAAATATCTTATGGCTGGTACATGGCCAAAATAAAATGTATTTTCTAAACAAACACTGTGACTCTCCAGACGCATTTCAGAAACTGTGGTAGCCCATAACGTCCATGAGAGGGAACTATTGTTTAACAGTTGAAGGTTCATAGCCCCACTTCATTCAATGCAATTTTCCCCTGCTTATCTGAACCCTGGCAGCTGGGATGCTCAGAAAGTAAAAGGACAATCTCGAGCCTATTTGTGAAAGCTGAACTGCTTTAAATTTTAACAAGAAGAGTACTAAAGGTGGTGCTACTAATGGGATTTGGTGTGTTGTGCAGATGGAACCAAGTGACAGGCATCTAATACCACACCAGAGATGTGATAGCAATAGGCATTGTAACAAGATCACCTTTGCTGCATTTGGTGCTTCCTAAGGAAAAAGATAACTTTTCCAAATGTTATATTAATTTTAAAAAGAGCCAGTGTGAAATAAATAAAGAGAATAGCTCACTAGATTACTGCGTGACAAGTAAAAATAATGATCCATAACTGGTGCAATGTAAACATATGCTGTGAAGTGTTCTTTTTCGCAATCTCCCACACCATTGCAACTGGCAAAATCCAAACTACTGCAGCATAAGATACATAGAGTGGACTCTTGGAGATTATACAGTCTCCTGCTGGATTCTGCCCAGCTCCTATTGTGGCAGAACTACAAAACAAGTTGGAAAAATATGTGCTTCTGTAGGTTTGGGTTTGTTGGTTTGGTTTGGGTTTTTTTTTTTTTTTTGAGCAAGAGAATGAATATGTTCATTCATTTTGACAGTCTCCTGATTTATTAGAGCATTGACATCCATTTCTTTTGCCCAATTTGGCAAAAGATCAATAGAATTATCCCTTGTGCAGGCATTCTCACATTGAATATGGCAGTAAGTACAAAAGGCATAATACCAGATTAGGGTTTAGGATGAATTGACAGAGTAAAGGGACTTCAATTTTACAGACTAGATTAAAAAACAATGAGTAGGTTGATAATGCAGCTGAAAGTCATGGAAGCAGAGTCTTAATGTGAAATTTGTACCATTATTTTTCTTTTTCATTAAATGAGCTATACATTGACATATAAAACATAAATGTATATATGTATTTTTCTAACATAGGAAAATTTATGGACAAAAATAAAAAAGAAGGAAGAAGGTTATAGACTGTTTCTGCCTACCTAACTTTATAAATGTGAATAACCTAGCTGAATATAATAGGGGCAAATTGTGTTATCTTGCCTCTAAAGTTAAGGAAAGTTTTGCAGTTTCAATTTACAGTTTTGGTGCATTTTGATTATGGAGCTATTTTTTGGTATAAAAAATGACTCTGAAATAAACACAATACCTCTAGAATTATTTAAATATATGTTGATTTAAAATTCCACACATTTCCTGGCCTTAATTTTGCCCTTTGTCTGAAACTAATAGTCATCAAAATTGCAGTTGCTTAACCGCTGTCTTTAAACAAGAAAACATTCCACATTTGATTAACAGAAACCTCCTCATCAAGATTTTTTCTTTAATATTCTATTTTTTATTCCTTCATTAAAAAATGCAACAAAATAAGATGTCTTATAAGTAAAAAAAACCATCACAATAAAGCCCATTCTTAAATTAATTAAATAGTGCTGTCCTCCAAACATTTTGTTCAAAAATGTAAAATCTCTCAACTTAAAATGCTGTGAATTAACATTTATTTTTTGTATTAAAAAGACTCAGCTTCTCTCTGTGCTTCAAAACTGACATATTGTGCAATAAACAGCAATCAGCCTAAAGATGCTATATTAAACAAACCAAGTTTTGTTTTGCTAAACTAAGCAAAATTAGTTGAATGCCCTAAGTAATAGTTGCTGGGTTTTTTTTGTAAATTATTTCTCCACTTGTTTTTGTGTCTATGCATAAATTAAAAATCTGCTGAAATTTATTATTCATCTGAGATGTAATTAATATGCAAAAATATGCAAATTAAGATGCAATTAGGCTTCAATTCTCTAGTGGAATTTTCCATTATAATTTAATACAAAGTAATAGAGTAATTGGTGTCACGTGTAATTACGGTTACTCACGTGTACTTGCAGACGTGAAAATGGTGTGGTATATGTTAGTTATCCTATGCAAATGTACCGTACAGGCTCTTAACAAATGGGATCTAGGTAAACAAAGATTGTCGTAAAAAAGAAGTGAGCAACAATGACCCTTCTTTCTTGTCATGTACTGTCATTTTGAAGAACATGAATAATTGTAATTAATTTTTGCTATGTTCATTCCTTAGAATTTATAAATAGGTAGCATGACGCAATACTAAGCTTTCTGTTTTGAATGCAATCTTTAGGAAATTGTCTTTGGTAAAACAAAAAATTATCAAAACTACAGAGGTTTGGAAGAGCAATGGTACACATGGCACCAATTTGTCAAGTTTTTAATGCAAAATTTATTTCCTGTCTTAATGTGACTTATAGTGGGTTCCAATTGTCTTATAATTTGGTACTTCTTACTATACATCTTTGCACTTTAACCTATAATACAAAACCAGATTCACATGATTTGGCAGAACGTAGAACCCATGAACAGTTGTGTACATGAGTACATGTACTGGGTTATCAAATCACAATGAACTCAAGCCTTTTGAACTGTTAATATGTGCAGGATCAGCCTCTGAGTTCATATGAACTGTAAAGCTAACTGGCTATCTGTGATATGGCAAAATAGTTGACAGTGCCTTTTTATCCATTTTCTTGTCCTGAAGTTTAATTCTTGGTTTGGACTTTGAGAATTTTGGATACAGGAATAAACTGCTCAAATCACCCAAATAACTCATATTTCACAATTTTCCCAATAACTACATATCCAATTGTATCAAAGGACACATTGCTTTGGTGGAAAAAAACAAAATAAAACAAACCAAAACCAGAACAGTGGTTTCTAAATGTTACAGTAACAAAAGAAGAAAACTGAACACATACAGCGTGAATTCGTTCTTAGCTCTGACTCTTAACTGATCATTCCCTGTACACCTCTCATTTTGTAACACCCTAACAGCAACACACATAAGCCAGTAGCATGTGTGAAACAGAAAAACAAATGATTCTATCTAAAGGTTGTTTTTTTTTGTTTTGTTTTTTTCCTGAGTGTTAAGGCATTTTATAAAGCCACGTTTTTGGTTTAATGCATTATAATATTCTCAAAATTGCTTCCCCCCTCCTCCCCTGCAGGTTGGAACTTTTCTGTTGTTCATGTTGTAAGTTTAACGTGGATGGATCAATAGGTAGGTAGGTGGGGTGAAAGGAGGGAAATTGGAATGATTTAATATAATGAGTATAGAGCTTCAGTGTGCCAAACTGGTCTCCTTCTCTTTCTTTTCATTTGCTTCTACTGCCTCTGGCTAATTATTTAAAGGAAAAAGCATCTATGTGAGAAAATAAAATCTACCATTAGTCTCTTGTGCTGCACCCTTCCCTAGCCCCACCCATTCATCCATATGTAGCTTTTCCATTCACTCCCATAATACCACCAATTACTATGCAGTCAGGACCATTCATATTCATATTCACATCTCACTGTGGACATTTACGCTACACTCTGAGCAACACTCATACCTTAAACTACACCTATTATACAGCTGTTGTACAATTACTGTAAATGAAGTATACAATATGGGGCTCAGCTTGTATAATAATTTGTAATCAGTGATAGGGGAAGAGGGTTTTTTGTACTTCTGCCCTGTGTACCTTTCAGTCTCCTTCTTTCCATCATTCTTCTCTTCCTTCATCCCCTTGGGCTTCGTTCAATAGAGGCTTATTCTGAGAGACACAATAAAGAGATTCTCATCTGAGGTAAAATAACTTAGCCCTCCTGCAACTACCCCAGTTTATGCCAGCTGAGACAATCAGCCTGTCTGTCTCAGCACACCGCACTGATCTCTTTTGTATGGAAAATGAAATGGACTTATCCTTGATTTACACCAGAGATCAGAACAAAATATGTAACCTATGTGTGAGAAGATCAGAAGAAACATCAGACAGAATTACCGCAGGTTGTACTGCTAAATAGATAACAGCCCTTTGTTTGGCTAGTTTTAACTGTTTATAGGGTATTAGGTGCTCCCAAAAGCAAATGATTTTAGACTTGATGGATCAATGGTCTGATCCAGTGGCAAATCACAGGGTGATAGCAAAGGAGAGGAAACTTAATAGATTATGATGTACGAAGGCAAGCCCAGTAGTGGGCTGAAGTTTTCCCAACCTTTTATTTCTAATATTTCTGTTTACAAATATACCATCATAAGAACAAGTTTGACAGTTGTGGAGTCTGGACTACTTCTGGAAATCTTCTTCAATAACATGGAAAGCCATTACACTATCAGTATTTTAAAAACATAGAAACAATTTAAGTCTTCCTAATTTACTGTCTTATGTAAAACGAAGCCCTCAGACTCCATCCAGTATTTTCACAAATGCTATATTCTTTATGTGTGTTCCTTACTTTACACTTATCATTAAATTGGCATGTCATCTTGCTATATTTTTTCTGTCCTATAAATCCTATACATATGGGTAATTTACTTTTGTGACCCAGTGTATCCACCGAACCACACAGCTTGGTGTCATCGGCAAACTTGCTGAGGGTGCACTCAATCCCACTGTCCACGGCAGCGACAAAGATGTTGAACAAGACCGGTCGCAACACCGATCCCTGAGGGACACCACTTGTTATTTCTGGTGCCATCCCATAGGGTATCCTTTAACTGAGTTCTTGTTACAGGTGTTCAGCTGAATGCTACTTCCATGCTACTGCTTCTCTTGTAAGTGGATTTACTGATAGAGAGGTACTGTACCTCTTTCCTCCTTCTTACATACCTTGCTACAGGAAAGAAGCTTCTCCTTCATCAGAATTTTGTTTCTGTACAACCTTGTCTCCTTTCTTTTCTCTTTCAAGACTCTTGCTGTTTTTTTGTCATAGGAGGGAACAACTGTTTACTATCAGAGACTAACCAAAAGATCAGTCTTTCAATTTGTTCCTTTCTCTCAAGATATTTATTGCATTTCCTTAGAAAGGTGTTTTCTACCATAAGATAAAGGACCAAACAGAGACTATTTATTTATTGCTGCTGTATTACTTCTTCCCTAATGAACTTACACATAGTGACTGTCATCCTTACATCTATGCACCAATACCAAACAGTTTACACATATACAGATTTGCATTTTTCTGCAGTGAGGTGGATTACTTCAAACAGCTGTCAGCAAGACAGAAAATGTTCCCACTTATGAGAAATGGGTACATATATCATTCATGCTGTTAATGGTTCAGAGTTGTGTTTGACAGGTATTTATAAAAAATACAGTATAAAAATAGAAAAAAAAAGTTAGATAACCCTGTAGAAGGCTGTTGTTCTAAATGTGGTATGTACCTCCACATCTGCTGAGGTTAAGTTACTTCAGATAGTTAGAACCTTGAACGCTAGTAGACACCAAACAACCTCGTCTGTGCCTGTAGCATGATCTCCCTAGCCTGGGTTCAAGATACTGATATACAGAATCTTTGATCATTCTGTAGATTAAGAGAGGATTTAAGGCAGTCACTGCTGGTTAAAATAACTCCTTCCAGAAGTACCAAGAGAAACATTAACATTTAGTTTTGTTAAGGGGTTTCTGATGATCTTCCAAAGACCTACAATTAATCAGTAAAATAAATGTTCCTTTCTGCAGAGATGTTTTGGACCTCAAGTTCTCATTAAATGACTTACCCAATCCAAATTGACCCTCTTTCTTTCTGTCTAGGTGAAGGGAAAGAACTATTTTTATTTGTTTGATTATGGAAAGAAATGTGGACTGCTTCATGGTGCTTAGAAAAGTCATAGTCAGATGAGCAGTGGTCTTGGTAGCAGCACTGTTTTAATCAGCTTGACTCTTCTCTCTCCTCCTTCTGGTCCCTGGTTTTATGTTCCCACACCATTTCTACTCTTCAGCTGTGCACCCAGTATCAAGGGAATGTGATGAACAAAGATTAAAAATAACCTGTTAAAAACAATTCATTTTAACCTGACAGTGTTAGTCATACTGCTGTTACAAAGAATGTCTCAAACTATATTCCCACTTCACCAGGCTCTGCCCCTTTCTACTATGTCTTCCAAAGAAAACTAGATATTAGACTTAATTTGTAGTCATTTCCACGTAATACAGAAGATGATCCAGATAGCAATTGCCTCCTTCCTCAAAAGCACTACATCTTGCTACTCCTCTCTTCTATTCACATTAACAATTGTCAGATGTCCAAATGTGTTATCTGCAATATTCTATTTTTACTTTAGTGATGTACTCTTATTTTCTGTCTAGGAAGCATTGTCTGTCTTAGTCATCATTGTCATAAAACCCCTCCCTTAATCTTTCTCAGCTTCTGTAAGATTGTACTATAGATTCATAATCTCTGCTTCCAAAGACTGCAGTTTTGTGTTATGGACTCACTGACTTGCTTTATACTGCCGTATCTTTTAACTTGATCTTCCCATGAACTGTCCACAATAGTTATGTAAGACTTCAGCATTTTTAAGGTAAAATTCCTGGAAGTTTCTGTACATTTTTAGTATGGAAAATACAGAGAAAAGAGAAAGAGACAAAGAGAATCTTTATCATTTATCAACAGAAAAGCCAGTAACCCATGTCTGCAACACTGAAACAGGATGAGAAATTGATCTCCAAGTACAACTCCAATCAATATTTTATTACTGATATAGACTAAGTTCAACTTTCAACAGGTAATACAATAAAAATCTGATTGGTGGAGTTCCCTCAAGACATAAGTTCAAGCTATGTCTGCTGTCAGCCCATAGGAGATTCAACTTTGACAGAGTGGGTGACTGCTCTGTTTTGTTATTTTCAGCTGCAGAGCAGAACTGTAGCGCAACACGTCTTCTTAGAGAAGAAGTCCATCTTTACCAAAATTGAAACTTGCATTTCAAGTAAAGAAGAGCAAACAAATATGAAAGCAACCTCAAAAAGTGCCAAAAAGCTTTCTCAATTTCTCAAATTTCTAGTCTGTTTTATGTAAGACCTCTTCTCTGCCCATTAGTAAATAGCATGCAACTTCTATCTGAAGCCATTTTACTCATTTTATTCTGCTGAAAATCTTCATTTTACTACATGCTGGATACTATTTCCTCATCCCCAACTGCTGATCACTACTACTACTCTAACAAAGATGCCACATAACAATTAATTGCTTTGCTTTGTATTATAGCTCATCAACTTGTTGGGAGCTAGGAAAAATGAAATAATGGGGGTCACTTCTGGAAAATGAGTTTATTTTCATGCCAGCTGCAGAAAATGAGCAATGCTGGCTCCATGCCAGTTAAAGGGATGCTGTAAGAGGTTTCCTTCTGTTTGCCTGAAGCAATAATGACTATCTGTAGTACATATGCACATACACACATGCATCTATATGCATGCAATATAAAACAAATATTATTGTATGAAATAGGCTAGATTTCATATCTCTGGCCCTCATTTTCCTGCTTCTATTTTTAACATACACCAAAAATATTTTGCTCATGTATTTATCATTTTGAAAAAGGTTTACTAATTTAACATAAATACTGTTGCCTTACCAGCCAACAAGGGTTTCACAGCTACATGACCTGGAAACTAAATATTATTGAACCAGTTTAGAGTTTGCTTAGAGTTTTAGCCTTTTAAAAGCAAGTCTGATATCCTATTAATTTATTTGTGAAACATTAAATGATTAAGAGTTTGATACAAATGGAAGGAACCACATAGATGTTTTCAAGCACTCAGCACCTGTGTACTGATATTTTGGCTAATGTGTCTTAAATCCCCAAGAAAGCTGAGCTCTCTAGACTTAAGAGATTACTTAATGGCAGTATATGTTAAGGTACTGCCATAAGTCAGTTTGGAAGTAACTGATGACTGGACTCATCATTGAGGAGAGAAGATACAGCCTCTTTCTAGCAACAATGCATCCTTGAAATTAATTTCTGTACTGAGACAGAAATATCTGTGTAGTACTTAAGTTGGACACTGCACATGGCAGTATCCTTAACTTCCAGATTTCTACCATGTATGAAATGCTTGTTTCTTGTTATTATTTCAGGAAATTTAAATCAAGAAACCAAATTATGAGAAAAGAAGGAAAACCTTTTAAATATTGAAATGTGTGAGCCTTAATAGCAAAGAAAAGAAATAGAAAGTGTAACTGATAAATAAATGAAACAAGGTGTAAAGGAGTATTAATGTTTTCATTATTTCATACTCTTTCTATTCTGTTGCAACTGATTTCCATAGTAATATAGTTAGCTCACAATCTGTCCTTGCATATAAGGTCTCCATAGAAAAAGCAAATGTGAAAATGGCAATATTTTCAACACTTCTTTTCTTTAATAAAACTAACATTTTCAAATCTGCTTTTATTAAAACACAATAAATACCATCAGTTTTTGACATGAAATCTTATTACACACTGTAAATATTTATCACTTTGCAGAAAGAAGATTATACATTAGTTCTATTCATTCAATTCAAATCTGAGTAAGAATGAATTCATGTTTTATTTTTCTTCAGCTATTTAAAAGGGCCCAGTTGCTGGAAGAAAATCAAAGAAATACTTTTTGTTGCTGTTAACAGATAGGCACAGAGAAATATCTCAGAGGTAAGTGCTCTGACACACTGTTCCTTGACCCTGCAATTACTCCCTGCAAATGCCATTTATGATTCTCACTGAGTCCCATTGATTTCAAAGGGAGTCAGTCCACAAAGACCTCTTTGAATGAAGAAGATACAAACTTTTTTGTTTCTGGAATTTGGCTTCAAACACTGGCTGATGTTACAAGGGAAAAGAAAATCTGATTATTTTATTCTCCTTTTACCTTTCTAACGGAATCACTATTATGTTAACTGGTAGAGTTCAGAACACAGAAAAGCCTCTGTTCATAATGCTCAAAATTGGAACAGCAGTGATGTAAAACAGTAGGACAAGGTGAATAGACACAAAAATTGTGGAAGCCTATATTATGCCTGTCTGCATTAACCAATATTAAGACACTCTATTATTCTTTTCATTAAACCTAACCCCAAGTATTTTAAATCACTGTTTAAGCTTCAAATATTTAACTTGCTTAAGTGGCATGTTTATGAGAGAACCATTCTTGCAGATCTGTTGTTCTTTGAGTTCATGTTTTTACATAGATAACAATATAAACCATATCCTGTTGCACTGTCTTTGAAAGATTCTGCAGCTATCATCATTCAGTTGTACATGTCCCATCAGCCTTATTCAGATCCTTTGAAGAATGCTTTTACTAACCTACATACATTTAAGAACAGAGAATGTGGGTTTCCTCCCCTTTTGGGGGGCACAGTCTTTGCAGAATCAAACAATTTTGTTGCATGCAAAGACACACATTGCTCAAGCAATTTGCAATTCTGCAAAAGCCATTCAACCACTTTGATAATACACAAGCAAATAAATAAATAAAATTGAGTTTTCAACCACAAGTAAAACTGCTGCTGAGTACAAGTACAAATAGCTGTGCCAAGTGTAAACTGGGAGAGGAATGGCTGGAGAGCAGCCATGTGGAAAGGGCTCTGGGTGTCCTGGTTGTCAGCAGGCTCAGTACAAGTCAGCAGTGTGCCCTGGCAGCCAAGAGGGCAAACTGCATCCTGGGGTTCATCAAACACAGCATGAGCAGTTGGTCAAAAGAGGTGATTATCCTGCTGTATACAGTGTTGGTGCAGCCTTACCTGGAGTACTATGTGCAGTTGTGGGTACCCCATTAAAGAAGGATGTGAAGGTCCTTGAATGCACCCAGAGGAGGTCAACAAAGCTGGTGAAAGGAATGGAAAGAATGTCCTATGAGGAGTGGATGAGGATACTGGGTTTGTCTAGCCTAAAGAAAAAGGGAGACTGAGGAGAGACCTCATTAATCTGAGTCACTTCCTGAGGAGGTGGAGAAGAAAGTGCTGATCTTTTCTCCCTGGGATCCAGCAATAGGATGTGTAGAAATAGTTTAAAGCTGCATCAGGGGAGATTTATACTGAACATTAGGAAGATTTTGTAACCAAGCGATTTGAAGAAAACTCCAGGAACAAACTTGCCAACAAAGTTTTCAAGCTGACAAGCAGGTATTCTTTATTGCAGCGCTGGGAGACACGGGGGATAGCTCCTCCTAATTTTTTTCCCCATATTGCTAGACAAGCAATATATGTATATATATATAGTCTCTGGGCATACATGCATATTCATGAGGCTACATATGGATTACGTCATTTTCCAGAAAGTTTCCTGAGTGCATACAAAATTGTGGTAATGGTCTCTGAGGGTCGTTTACTTCTTCCAACAATCTTCATCACTTCTGTCACCCTTTGAAGCACGCGCAGTAGATGCTCATACCAGTCTAATTGTTTTGTTAGCACCAGAGACATGACAATCCTCCTATCCTCCTACTTATCAGTTAGCTTAACTGTAGCCCATCCTGGACACCTGCCGTTCCCAGATACTTTCTTATCCCTGTGTCCTGTTCTTTTAGACTGTTTTTCTTAAAACTATGTCAACTATAACGATTTATCTTGTACAAGAATTCTCAGTATGTTCTCTAGCTCTACTCTATTATTTCTTTTTCTATGTATCATGCACCTCAGTAACTTTCCATTGCTACTGTTACAAAGCCATCAAACTTAACATTACTTAAAACTAGTTCTATTTGTCATTTGTCATAACACTAATTAATTTTGTCATTTTTTGCCCCCCTTGTTTCACAAGAGGGTGGTTAAACTCTTGAACAGACTTCCTAGAGAGGTGCTTGATGCCCCAAGCCTGTCAGAGTTTAAGGAGCACGGAGACAATACCTTTAATAACATTCTTAAAATTTTGGTCAGGCCTGCACTGTTAGGCAGGTGGACTAATTGATCATTGTATGTCCCTTGCAACTGAGCTCTTATATAAGTGGAATTTGTTTACTTGATAATCAGGTAAGAATCCAAAAGAACTATGAATGAATTCAGTCAGAAAGGTACCAAAATCTTTTAGCCCATGACTTCATGAGACAATGAAATGAGACAGTCCTTTTATAGGGATGAAGAAGAGTAAAGGAATTTTTTTTTTTAATTATGAATTTCATTTCTGTAACTGGCTATTTAGTCTCATAGATTTGTTAAGGTCTATCTCCAATTTGTTTAAGGCCCTACTCTTCACTTGCTGAAAGTTGCTCCTTGGAATATATGCACACATCAGAGATGTTCCTGTCTTTTAAGAATAACTTACAATAAGTAAACAAAGACCAAAGGATAATTTAAAGCTTAATGGAGTGAGGATTACTATACTCCCAAGCTTTGCTTTCAGGCCAATGAGAAACTGAAAAAACTCCATCATAGTTTAACCTCCATGGCTGATCTTATCAGCCTTAGTATCAGCTCTACAAGACATGACCATACTTTCCTAGACCCTAAAAAAGCTTAAGATTTTTTTTTCTTTTCCATATCAGAGATAAATAGTAAAAATTATACAGGAGAAATGTTAATTCATGGTTTCTAGACAGTAAAGTTTCCCAGAGGAATTTCCTTTTACAGTTCTGGTCCACCTAAATGTACACAGTCATGTTATTTCACTGAGTTCTCTTTCCATCAATATACCACTAAATACCATGTATGAAATGACGACTTTCACCTACAAACAATAAGAATGCTGAAAAGTTAACTTTGAAAGATATTGAAAATACATCAATTCAAGAAATATTTTATTTTCTGATAGGTGTTCCAAAAGCAGAAGGTAATACCGAATAACCTACAGTTATTTGTTGTGGGTTATTTAAAGCCCATTACCCAGTGTTTCATTATATGTAAAAACTATACTCAACTTATGGAGGTAATCAAATCTGCCATTACTATTTCAGTATTTCTCTGAAATGCTGATTTTTTTCATGGAATCATGACTTTCACTTACAAGCAGCTTAGCAACACAGAAAAAAATAAAAACTATTTAAAAATAATAATTAACCCCCCCCCAAACAACCAGAAGTGAGAATATTAGAAGCCTTCAATTTAAGTGTGGGGATTTTAAAAATGGATGATTATTTATGTCTACATGGATGAGTTTGAATTTTGTCTGAACAAGTCTGTCCATCCCTAGTTCTTACAGGCTTGTAGAAAACCCACCTTCATTATTCATATACCCAAACAACTATGTTAACAAGTACTTCTAATTGCCATATGGAACTAGAGCTCTGAGAGAGATATTTATATGAAACAGAAACTGTAGAAAAGGATATTCTCTTCTTTATTAATCTGATGCCAACATTTTGCTAATTAAACCACCACATGTCTCATGTCACTTCCTACGTAGGTCACTGGAAGAGGAGATACATTTGGGCAACCTTAAGGATGAATCCCAGGGGAGCATCCCACAAACGCATGGTATTTAAGCTTGCAAGTTTATTAAACAAATCACAGAATATATTCCAGTCTAAATCACAGACGTGGCATGACACAATTAGAAGATTTATTGATTCTTTGGGCTAGAGATCTCACAGCTTGCGCTGGGGGCTCTACACCCACCACAACCAACAGATTTGCTTCATCACAAGTAATCTTTCTAAACTAGTGCAGGGAAGTTTATAAAGTTGAAAGCGCCTGACTTCAACTTTGCTTGTTTTCAACTTTGCTTCTATTTTAACCTAACTATAAACTGAACATATTTTGTATTAGTCCCATGTGTCACCACCCTGAATTATTGGCACCAAGCCTGCAACAGCAGAATCACTATATGAAGCAAAGAAAAAAAAAATTGAATAGACAATATTTTCTTCAGACTAGCTACCATCTGCCTGTATTAGAATTTCTTACCTCTTTGTGTAGTCCTTCTTTACTTACTGAGCAACCATGACCAGAATAATGTTCAGGATCTGTCCACAGATCCTTCATATCACATTTACAATTATCTGTTGATTATGGCTGATTGGTTGATTACAGCTGAACTGCATGTTTCTGAAATCTCAATATAGGTAAGAAATGATTCTTTCCAATAATTTCTTGGAGCTGACTGCTTTACAACAAAGTATATGGATACTTCCTTTGAAAATCTACTTTTTATTTTCCATTGTGGCATGTAAAGGTGTAAATACTTCTGCCAACAAAATAAAGTTCAATGAAGGGTCACAAGTATGGTTAAGCAACTGGAGTACCTCATATATAAGGAAATACTGAGAGAACTGAGACTGTTTAGCCTCATGAATAGATGGCTCAGGCTCAGAGAGATCTTATTAATGTATATAAATACCTGAAGGGGAAGTGTAAAGAAGTCAAAGCCAGAATCTTTTCATAGACACTGAGTAACAGAACAGGAGGTGATGAACACAGGAGGCTGTATCCAAAAATAAGGAAACACTTTTTTTTTATTGTGAGTGTGACTGAACTCTGGAACATGTTGTCTGGAGAGGTTATGGAGTCTCCATCCTTGGAGATACTGAAAAAATCCAGACATGGTCATGGGCTACCAGCTGTATGTGGCCCTGTTTGTGCAGGGGGGTTTGGAGCAGATGACCTCCAGAGGTGCCTGCTAACGTCAACCATTCTGCAATTCTGTGATTCTGCATGTTAAAATCTGTCTTCAGTGGAACAAATTGGCTTCCTTAGGCGCCTTCTTTGGATCAAGATATCTCTGTCATCCTTGTTCACAGGCAAACAAGCAACATTATCCTCAATTTGTCAGCTGAACTATAAATGTTAAAGGCCAACACTAAGTGTGCATTCTGGTGCAGACTTACCTGCCATGGTCTCATCCAAACCAGTGGTCCATGAATCACTTTCTAGCTTTGAGAATAAACCTTGTCATGGCTATAATTTAACTGAAAGAAACCAATCTTCTCCATCATGTTTCTCTGGAGCAAAGAATGAAAGTCATATCATTTAGGTACTCTAGACTGATAAGATAGGTTAACCAAAGTCACTTAAATGACAAAAGCTGTGGTTTAAAGCTGATACCTGTCAAACACCTTTGTGACTACAACTGACATCACATATGACTGGAGTGCTTGTGCTGAGATTTACTCTTTTAATAGAGTTGTACATTGTGAAAAAAGGTTACTAGCAAAGATGAATAAGAAGTGCCAAAGACAATAAGAAGAGAGCAAAGGAAAAAAGCTTTGCATTGCTCTAAAAAATGAGGCACCCTAAAATCAGCATTAGTTCTCAGCAGCTTGGAATGCCTCACTACCTGATCCATTTACATCAGTTTTTGACCTCAGTCTCCACAGAATTCTAATACAGGGAATAACATCTTCCTTTTAGACTTAAGGGACCCTTTTGACTTCATCAAGGATGAAAGGATACTGCTCTGAATGGGGCAAGTACTTGTGAGAGTGCTTAACTTTAGGCACATAAGTAATTCCATTGCTTTCATTGGTGTTCAAAATTAAGAACATGCTTGAGTGCTTTAGGAAAATGGATTTCAACATAGAATATCTGATGGTTCCCTAAAGTAATAATAATGGAAATTCTGGAAGGCAAGAGAAGGATAGAAGATTTGTCAGTTTTATCATACTTGAACTTTATATTTACTTTGCTTAAACTGTTCTCTGAAATCATTGAGCCAGTGTTGTTTTCTTAAAAAGAAAAAAAAAATAAAAGAAATATAGCACATCAGCAGCAGAGCATATTTTACTATGACATGAAAGTGAAATTTGGTACATGTTCTTGGAAGGAGGGCCTTAATGGATGTGTTTTTTTTTTTTAAACAGTGGGGGTTTTTCCAATGCAATTTTCTTTTTTTTTTTTTTTTTTTTTTTTTTTTTT
>NDXB01002632.1:34033-48113 GCA_002631895.1 Agapornis roseicollis
TTTTTTTTTTTTTTTTTTTTTGACAGTGCCCATCTTCTGAAACTATGAAGTGTCCATCTTCTCAAAATTCATTCCAGGCTTTCCCTTTCAAAGTGTTCAATCTACACAATAAATATCTTCCTCTCTCCTGGGAAGCTTTTCCTTTTAAGATGTTAAATTATACGTGAAGGGCTAATTTCCATCTGGAGACCTTATCAGTGAGGATCTTTCTTCTTCACAACCTTGGGAGGAAAATATTTTCCTCTTGAATAACTTTTTTTTTCTTTATTAGGGCCAGCCTCTAGAGCTGGGAGGAACTCTCTGATCCAGGCTGCAAAAGCACTTGTACTCATTCTAGGTTCAACTTTAAAGCAAATCTGCAGAAGTGGTTTGTTCATGTTCTCTGAATATTTGAGAATTCCCTCAGGGCATTTCTGAGTTTTCACAACACATTTTTATGTGGGAAAATTACCAGCCATTTTTTTATGATATATCGTATATATGGTTAAGTTACTTTTGTCACAAAACATTAGTTAAGCCATATGGCAGAAGTCATGTCATATTTCTTCTCTAGCCTCAAATACTGAAGACAACAAGATATATCAGCCCAGATTAGAAAAAAATTGTTGTTCATCAGGAACAGAAGCTGCATCTTAGTGTAATTCTGTAATCTGAGCTTGTATAAATAACAAAACATAAGTTTTTTTAGCCTCTATGCCTGGCTGATTAGCTTGTGTTATAAAACTAACTTTACAAGTGATTTTGCTTACTGGATTGACAGCTAAGTTATATTGCCACTTAGATGTCAACTACTCACCAAAATTTTTTAAATCAACACCTCTTTCATTCTGTTTCTAGTACAGCCTATTTAGCTTCACCTTCTGCCTTCTCTTGTGACTCTATATAATTCTGGAAAAAATAACCCCCAACGTAGTTTCCTGCTCTACAATCCAACTAAGCCAAATTCATTCACCGCAGATTCTCTTTCTATCCCCCCAGTAAAAAGAATCTGCTATATACAGGAGCAAACATAACACATAACAGCATTGAGAGTTTAAGTACTGGTCAGAATATTAATTCTACAGTGTTTTCAAAGTACATCTAAAACCGCACTTTGTAAGTAATAGTTTTTGCCAACTAAACAATTTTTGTATATACATTTTGATGACTCAGAGAGAAAAAGCCAAAGAATTTCTATTCAGATGTTTGTTTTCACACCCAGCATAATATCCTATTTTATTTTTTTCACTTATGATCCACAATTATTTCCTATTAGTGCTTTACAACATATAAATTTCAATTTCCAGCTATGACCTTTGCTATTTCAAACAAATATGTGACAGAAGCTATAAGGTGAATTTTCTTAGCTTCTTTCAGTACATGATTCATAGCCTCATGAAAAAGAAATGACAAAAGTAAATACATTTTCATATTGGTAGCAGGTAGCCAGAAAGTTTTGAGGTAATTTTGACAGCCATATTTTATGACAATATTTTATTCTTACTTAAATCTTTACAAAATATCTGAAATGTGGAAATAAACAATCAAACTATTTTCTGTAACATTGTTGCCAGCTTTGAGCTTCTAAAACTATCTAATCAAACAATGACCTTATTTTTTTAATAGAGGGGGCAATTGAAAATCGTTGAACAGACCTACCCCCTAATGATTTTTTTCTCAGACATAATTATAATAATTAGCATTATAAAGTGCTAATTATCTTTGGACACGGAGGACTTACACACCAGAGACAGAGTTCCACATTAAGTAAAGAGGATTTTGCTTCTTGTCACCTTTTTTTCTTTTTCCTTCTGTAAAGGGGTAGAGGACACTCAGCCAATCAGACCTCCTTTCTGAATGTTCACATTTTGTTATTGCTAAGTGATTGAACCCAGTAAAGAAACACATCTGTTGTTAAAAACAGTGCGGACGGGTTCAGCAGTCCACATGCCTGGCCTGCAGATCTGAGCTAAACCAAGATTATCTCTTTGTTTCATCAGACATTACATTGTCCAAAAGCATTGCAAAGATCTTGGATTATTCTAAAGGGTTACTTCAATCCTACTCACCCCTGAAGGAGTTGAATTAATTTTGTTAGCAGGCAGTATCATTTTCTCATAAGTTCTTCTTTATTGATACAGCAGAAGGAAAATTTTAGTCCATTCAAGAAATACCAGACTGATGCTTCTAAGAAAGACTGCATTGCCAATTGCATATGTTGGAAAATCAGAAATGAGAACATCATAAGCACGACATAAAAAAGGAAAGAAAAAGTATTTGGAGTTATTTTTCTTTACTTCCTGTACTGAACCTTATATCTTTCCCTGGTTAAATAATAATTCCTTTGTTCCTCACACTGGATATCATTGCCTGAAGCATAAAATATTTATCTGTTGCCAAAAATCTTGCTCTCCTTTGCTCCAACAGGCTATAAATATTGTTTTATCCATTATTTTCACCTGCATATTGGCAGTGCTTCTGCAGCGAGCACTGCTACTTCATTCAGGTGAGATGCCCAGTCCTTCATCTGTCTTCCACACAATTCTTTCCAGTGCCTGAAGAGAGATTTTGAGACAGACAGGTTTCCCTTGTTCTTTTTTTCAAAATCTGAGCTTTGCTATATCACAATAAAGTGTCATATTCATATATGAATACTTTCTACAGATACCTTGGTGACTTGCTTAGTCACCACAGATCTATTTAAAAGGTTATTCTTTCTATAGGTACAATAAAGCTTTCTTTTCTGATGACGTTCTGAATGACATGTATAGAATCATAGAATCATATAATGGTTATGGTTGGAAAGGACCTTAAGATCATCTAGTTCCAACCCCCCTGCCATGGGCAGGGACACCTCACACTAAACCAGGTCACCCAGGGCTCTGCCCAACCCAGCCTTCACAACTTCCCTGGGCAACCCATTCCAGTGCCTCAACACCCTAACAGGAAAGAATTTCTTCCTTATATCCAATCTAAACCTCTCCTGTTTAACTTTGAACCCGTTACCCCTTGTCCTGTCACTACAGTTCCTAAGGAAGACTCCCCCCCTTGCATCCTTACAGGCCCCCTTCAGATCCTGGAAGGCTGAGGTCTCCACGCAGCCTTCTCTTCTCCAGGCTGAACAGCCCCAACTTTCCCAGCCTGTCTTCATACGAAAGGTGCTCCAGTCTCCTGGTCATCCTTGTGGCCCTCCTCTGGACTTGTCCCAACAGCTCCATGTCCTTTTTATGTTGAGGACACCAGAACTGCACACAATGCTCCAGGTGAGGTCTCACGAGAGCAGAGTCAAGGGGCAGGATCACCTCCTTTGACCTGCGGTTACGCTCCTTTTGATGCAGCCCAGGATATGGTTGGCTTTCTGGGCTGCAAGCGCACACTGAAGCCAGCTCATGTTCATTTTCTCATCAACCACCACCCCCAAGTCCTTCTCTGCAGGGCTACTCTGAATCTTCTCTTTGCCCAACCTGTAGCTGTGCCTGGGATTGCCCCGACCCAGGTGTAGGACCTTGCACTTGGCACGGTTAAACTTCATGAGGCTTTTAGGAATTTTGTGTGCAGATTGCTTGTTGGATTAAGACTTAATATTGCCCACTAGAACAGAAGAGATATCTTCTAACAGCTAAGACTCCCTTTCTTCATACCTGTGTTATTTTTTAGGGTTTTTTTCTAATGCTTTACTTTTTGTCATATTGTGAAGGTTTCTACCTTTTAATAAAAATATATAAGTACAAACTTAGGGATAAGAGGGAATTAAAGTAATATGATATGAATGGAATACATCACACCAAGCACCTCAAAATGTATACACTCACTGGAGTAATGAAAATTGAATATAACGTCATCATCTACTTCCCATATGAACAATCAAGGGAGTCAAAATCTATCTAAACCAGCAACAGTAAATAGTTTAGTGATGAAAAATTGATATAAGAAGTTCACTGAAAATATAAATATCCTCTGGGTTGTCAAAAGCAATCGGTTCAGCTCAATCTGGTAAATCTACTTTTAATGATAANACCAGAACTGCACACAATGCTCCAGGTGAGGTCTCACGAGAGCAGAGTCAAGGGGCAGGATCACCTCCTTTGACCTGCGGTTACGCTCCTTTTGATGCAGCCCAGGATATGGTTGGCTTTCTGGGCTGCAAGCGCACACTGAAGCCAGCTCATGTTCATTTTCTCATCAACCACCACCCCCAAGTCCTTCTCTGCAGGGCTACTCTGAATCTTCTCTTTGCCCAACCTGTAGCTGTGCCTGGGATTGCCCCGACCCAGGTGTAGGACCTTGCACTTGGCACGGTTAAACTTCATGAGGCTTTTAGGAATTTTGTGTGCAGANGCCTGGGATTGACCCAGGTGTAGGACCTTGCACTTGGCACGGTTAAACTTCATGAGGCTTTTAGGAATTTTGTGTGCAGATTGCTTGTTGGATTAAGACTTAATATTGCCCACTAGAACAGAAGAGATATCTTCTAACAGCTAAGACTCCCTTTCTTCATACCTGTGTTATTTTTTAGGGTTTTTTTCTAATGCTTTACTTTTTGTCATATTGTGAAGGTTTCTACCTTTTAATAAAAATATATAAGTACAAACTTAGGGATAAGAGGGAATTAAAGTAATATGATATGAATGGAATACATCACACCAAGCACCTCAAAATGTATACACTCACTGGAGTAATGAAAATTGAATATAACGTCATCATCTACTTCCCATATGAACAATCAAGGGAGTCAAAATCTATCTAAACCAGCAACAGTAAATAGTTTAGTGATGAAAAATTGATATAAGAAGTTCACTGAAAATATAAATATCCTCTGGGTTGTCAAAAGCAATCGGTTCAGCTCAATCTGGTAAATCTACTTTTAATGATAATGGCAACAACTTTTCCTTTTTATTACACTTTACATAAATTTATGAGCTTTATTACTTCAAACCAAGTAGAATATATTTATCTCAGCATCAGAGTTTAAAGTTATCATGTGTCTTGGAAACCTACCTAGAAATACAAGAATACGATCATGGTTGTAACCCATTTCTGCGAGGTTGGAATTAGACTTCTTTTATCATATATCTACTGTTAATTAAAAGGAAGGAAATTAACATATAAAAGCTACAGCACTTTAAGTGGTATTTCATTTTTTCTTAAATAACTAAAAATACAGTTTATGGAAAAAATGCAGTTTAGAATACTGAGTTTTTAAAATTGATGTCTTTTGTACTAGATTATATATTTAGAAATGACCTGTGGTCAATTGGCTGGGACTGTGTCAGTTCAATTCCATAAGTAATCAGACTTTTGAAGCCTCAGTAGATGCTGAAAGATTATTTGTGGTTATTACCTTCTAAATATCTGGGTTTTTTCCCACAAGAAAACTGCTGAAGTCAGTGGTATGTATCTCAAAAATGGGGATCTGTCGATCAATAGAATAGAATAGAATAAATATAATTAAACTGGAAAGTAAAATAGAATATATAGCACAGTACAATACATTATAATAGAATAGAATATAGTCAATTATTATATGATTAATATAATATAATATAATATATACTGGGAACACTAGTAAAGATATTTGGTTTTACTAAAACACAGAGAATAAATGTTGGTAAATATTATGTACCAATAAGAAGACAATGCTATTTAATACATTCAAGCCAGTTCACATAATTTTTGTGGCTATTTATCTTTTAACTGTGACACTTTGTCAGGACTTGAATTAAAAGCTGATGTCTCCATGAGCTTATGGATTATCACACCACACCAATATATTATATGAAGCACCAGCTACATCAGCTACATTTAAGGCTGCAGATATTTCAGTACATATTTCATCAGATCCAGCCTGAAAATTTACCCTAATTTCCTTTTTGCATTACCTTTGACCTGCCAAGCTTTACAGACTGATGTTTCAAAAATTTAACTATTTTGCTCTGCATGTTCCTACTCACAATGCAAGTTTACTCTGGTTCACTTATCTGGAAGAATGAAAACATTCCTATTACATTTCTAGCAATTACAGGTATATCATACAGGTGCTATATTTCATAGAGTCCTAATTTATGATAACCAGCTTAATGTTTGTTTGCTTCTGTCTTATTTCCAACCATTAAATCAAATCCAGATGTGCCTAATAGGAAACCTACCTTGCAGTATTGTGCAAAATCTGTTATTTCCATTAGTTCCTCACAATTTCTTAATTTCACCAGCCAGCAGGTTTTCTTTTCTTTCTCTATTTGTAACCATAAATGTATTTTGCAATAAAATCCCCCTTCTATTCAGCTACATGTTGTGTAACTTCTGAGTAGACTTCTGACTTTCCTTTTTATCCAGAATATTTACAGTTAATTTCCACTCTTGAATCAGGAAACTCTCTTTTTCTCACTTGCCAATTGTAAAAATCTTTGTTCTGTTTCCAGATCTCTGAAATTATTATTGCCCAAGGTATTTTGTATTTCTTAGTTTTAATTGTTATAATTTATGAACTTCTTCAGCTTCAAAATTGTTTAAACAAAAATCCTCACTCAGTAAACAGCAAACCTCACAAAATTTCAGTTCTGACACAACCTGTAAGGACAGATATATGGCAAGAGCAGACAAAAAGTGTGGCTATGGTCACACCAAGTATAACAAAGCTGGCAAATTTATGTTCCAGGTAGACATATGAGTGAAATGGGATGAAGATTTCTCACTGTTTTCATGCTCAGAAGCTTATCTAAAGCTTGTGCCTGAGTGTAGTCAAATGCAGTTTGACTCACAGTCAGTGTGTCTAGGTTAATATTCAGATTCAGTCACTCAAAAGTAGTCCACAAGAAGCTTTTATTATATGACAAGAGGCTTGATGTTGCAAGCAACTTAAGGTTTGACATCTCAGATTATTTGCCAGTGAAATTCATAATTTTGTAGAAGGCAAAAGAAAATACAGTGTGGAAGGACTTTATAAAAGCACAGTCAAGGTGCAGTGACTGGGAAAACAACTTGGGTAAGAACCTTGATATTGAGGAGGAAAATGCACATTCAAACAGCACTAGGTAATAATTCTACTTCCACATCCTGTAATATTGAGGCTGTAGGGTTGGGTTTCTTTTTTTATCTATAGCAAATTTTAAATATTCTACTCCAGGTTAGTTTTAAATTAAGAAAAAAGAAAAGGAAAGACTCCGAGAGACTTCTCAGGCAGAAGTCTAATAATACATAACTGCACACCTGTTTTCTGTACAGAGTCCCTATATTTAGAAAACACCAAACACTCTACATAAAATTTGCTGGTTTCAGTATTATATGTAACACATAACACAGACTCAGAATCTGTAGTACTTTCATCAATGCAAGTCAATACTAAGCCTTTACCCATTTTCTTTTACTTCTTTATTGTGTGGTCACAAAAATCACTGTAAAAATACTGAGGATAGGCTGTTTTGATAATTCCTTTTCAATACTTGTGGAACAGTGGAGGAGTAGGAAACAGGAAATTAATGTTTCTATTTTTTCTGGAATTGGTATTATTGGACCTCAGCTATTTTCCTGGTGTACTGAAAATTAATTCTCTTATTATAACTCAGCATATCAAAATGCCTCAAATGTCCATAGAACTTAAGGACTTTATTTTCCAGTTAAGGATTTAAGAAGCAAAGCTTAAGTAGGAAGTACCGAATGGAATTATTTGACATAGTATAGAATCCACTATGTAACACAGTCAGCCTAGCATTGCTCATGGCTCTTTGTAAGGGAAGAAAGTTATTTTATAAATATAGATAAAAATGTGCTATGCTTAGCCAATAACTCATGACAGAGAGGTAACATATGCTATCATAATACAGTGGGAGTTGCATGACACAAAGAAAAGATGAGAAATACTACTTTCTAGACTTCCAGCCCCTTATTGCTGGTATAAAACATCTTTATTGGAAGGGAAAATGCAAAAATTTGGGAAAATAGGAGATGAAGTACTAGGACAAGTGAAATTTTTCTTGTACAACATTCAAATTTACATCTGATCAATATCCTTATGTCTGTAGCCTGCTGTGCTCTTGGTCCACAAAAAGACAGCTGTTTGAGTGCATCGTGTTTGATATACAGGTCAATAATGGAGTGATATTTTTTGCCTCAAAACAGAGCAAGGGTTTTAAATAAGAAAATACTTCAGCGCACAACAAGCACTGAAGTTCTCATCTCAGCTATCCCTTTCATTGAAAGAATTTTGGTTTACTAATGTTCAGTCAGGAAAGATAATTTTACTGTCTGTTACATTTCATTTCAAGTAATGTAAACTGCTGAAATAGACTGTAGGGCTTGAACTCCCATCAACTTTAAAGGGAGGGGTATTAGGCCCAAGCTGTTATTCTTTAGTTTGTTGAGCAGGAAAGCTAAAAATTCATGCCTGGCAATGTTCTTTTGAAATAACGTATGCTTTCACTTCTAAGATATTTAGCTAATAAAGGACTCAAGGCAACAATACTCTTGCTCCCATCTCCACTAAAGCCCATGATAAAAATCAGACTTATAACATGAACTTGAGTACAGTGCATGA
The DNA here is from genome assembly GCA_002631895.1 of Agapornis roseicollis. Classification (NCBI taxonomy): domain Eukaryota; kingdom Metazoa; phylum Chordata; class Aves; order Psittaciformes; family Psittacidae; genus Agapornis; species Agapornis roseicollis. Next base: position 42,543 of record NDXB01002632.1, read on the forward strand.
ATTCATTCAAGACCAGCCTCAGGGAACAGCACTGAAGTATACTGGCTTTTCACTTTTAACTAGTGCACCTGAAAGAGCACTAACTTAAATATTTTCAACTCTGTCAATGGATGGTGGATTATTTTGGTAATTCCTACTTTTTTTTCCCTATGTATAAGGCTCTGCATTCAAATGACAGAACACACAGATTGCCTGAGAGTGAGTGTGGTAAGACAGGTTTAAAAAAAAATAAATAAAAATGCATGCTATTGGAAGGTGGCTTTTTATATTTTCTATGCACTTTCACACTACATTGACTATTGTTTGAGGGTAATTTGCCTTTCTGAGTTCTGTAACCCAATCAGGCCATGTAAGTTAAAGACAGACCTGGTGTCAACACTAACATAGACTCTAAAGAACACTTCTAAACAGAGTTAGGTTTTTGGAAGTTTAGGTCAACCAATGCAATGCCCATGATTTTAACACTTAACTGTATCAAAGTAAAACAAAACAAAACCAAACCAAACCACAAAACCAACAAATAAGAAGATTCAGAAAAAGCCATTGAGCTGTGATCTAGAATTATTGTCACAAAAACCCCAGTACTGAGCTTCTCAGCTCTGTACTTTAAATTATTAGGAGAAGCAGTATTAGTGAATCAATTTTGACAGAAACAAGCTGCCCTCAGTTTTGCTTAAAAACAATGAAGGCATGCTGTTACACCATCAGTAACTGGCACATTCTCAATTTCCATAAAAAATAGTGGATCACAAAACCTCTATTTCTGCAAAATCATAGAGGGTTTTTATTTTTTTCCATCAAGCTTTCTAAACTGAAAGAATCAGAAAAAAAACAAGCTTTGTTGGAAAAAACACCTTTATTGACTAGAGCAGAAACACCTGCAGCTTGACACATATAATTTTAAACAACTTATGTGAGAATTTATGTAGGTCATTGCTGTTTATGTAGGTGTGTGAGTGAGATACTGGCCCTGATACAAATGATAAGAACATCTCACAGTTTTATTCATACATTGGTCAGCTGACCCTTAGAATGATAAAAAAAAAACAAAACCCAAACCTAAATGTATAGAAGCAGAGTTAAAAGGGCCTGAGAAAATATGCAAAACCCCAGGTGCTACATATTTAGGTTACCGTGCCATCTACTTAGGTTTCTATGATCTCTTTAAGTACGGGTAAGTTGTAGGTGTGCGTAGGCTGCAGTCTTCGTAAATCACGGGTATGACTCCAATCCTCCTCACAGACTTGGTGTGAACCAGCATTCAGCACTCTGAGATATATAATCTCAGGAAGCAAGTACTGAATTCTCTAAAAAACTCTTGTTACCACATATGAACAGTAGGATAAATGCATTATACCGCAGATGCAAGATAATACCCACAGCATGCAGTCAGTAGAGACAATATATATAGAAAGCAATGTGGGATGAGCGGTAGGCTGGAGATGTGTTAATTCAATGTAACGTTCAAGACAAGGTGGTGTACCATCTTCCCTTTACCACCAAACAAACTCAAAACCACTTTTTATTATCCTTTCTATCTGCATCATGAGACAAATACTTGGCAAAGGCTCTTTTTTTGGAAACATCTCATACTACATACTGAATGTATACATCTTCCTCTCACAGACACATGCTCCATCTTGCATTAATCAGGATTGTGCATTTATACTCATTCCCACCAGCTGACCTGGTGGTAGCTTTCTTTGTACCAAGCTGTGGTATTCTCACATTCAGAACTTATCATCTGCCTGCAGAATTTTGCTCTCAGTACCCAGATAGTTCATCTGGAGCCCCAGGTACTCATCAGCGGGCAAAGAGCTTGAATATTAATTCTTGGATAAACTGGCTAATGTAGATTTTTCTTCTTTAATAAATATTATTACTACTGTTACAAACTATGAGCCAAATACAGAATATTTTACTTTCTTTCAAGTTCTTGTTTTGGAAGATGATAGAGCTAGAGAGTACCTTCTGAAGTTGAAAGTACATAGCTTTTTACTAAAGATTGATTGGGGACATAATACATGTTTATGCAGATATGTATTACAAATTACTTTATCTGTATTTTTATGTGTGATGATCTTTTATTGTATTGGATTTGATTTTGCTTCATTTAAAACATCTCTGTGTAACCTGTATAAGAACACTGACTATACTAAATCCAAAAGTCCTTATCTCTTATTCCTTATTTGAAAATACTGTGTACAGTAGTCAGCAGATAAAAAAAGAAAAATACTACCTTATAATAGGCTACAGGTGAGAGGTCTTTTTGGGTTGGGTTTTTTTGTTTGGTTGTTTTGTTTTTTTTTTCTGAAAGGAAAAAGAAGCACTGGAAAGAAAAATAGATTCATGGTCAAAAAGAATTTTTTTTTTCTCCTCCACTCTTACAACAATGAACCTGAAACCTTTTTTTAACAAGTGGGAAGGACAAGAATATAATAAATACAGTGGCTACAGAACTTTCTCATAGGACTCATCATAATGGCATAATTGTTATCAGCTGAAAATGTCACATGGGATCTTTAAATGGCAATTGGTTCATGAAAACAGATGTCAGCAAAGAACTAACAGATCAGTCCTTAAATGTTACTAGGCTGACCTTATTAATGGCCTTAAACTGCAGTGATTTCATAGTCAGCACTCCAATGTAGTGATATCAAATATAAAAATGCTCTGCAGAAATAAGGTTGCAATAGCTCAGACTAATATAAAAAAGTACTGAGCAAGAGAAAAAACCACAAAGATACTTCATGAATGAAGCATTTCAGTAAGTAAACTTAGGAATCATGATCAGATTTATTGCTCTTTCAGGTTCATCTTGAATAAATAACGATGTAGCTTCATGTTACTGCATCATGCAACAGGAGGCTGCTCATGCAGAGACTGCAGCTAAGAATTATACTACAATGGACATCAGTACAGATATGGTCAAACTTTTGTTGGATAAACTAGATTATATGTCTCTGCAGTACGTTGTCAAAGATGCTAAACCATTCTTAGTGATGACCCTCATAGTCAATACACAGTTCCAGTTCAAAAGTTAGTTTGTACCTGTGGATCCAGCTACAGGCTAACACCACACACAGTAGGCACATGCTAGACTAAGACATATTTTGCAAACAAATCTTCTGCTTGATAGATTTCAAGTGTAAGAGTCAAGTTAGCTGTTGCAAACTTAAGTTGCTTTTAAAACTCCTGTCTTTAAACATCCTTTTTACATGATTTTCTTAACGTCTACAATATTTTACATTAATTTTATATTTGCAGTCTTAAAGCTTTGATTAAAATCTATAAGGAATATGAAAGAGGAGCAGTTCTCCAATTCAGAACAATTTTTCTGGGATAGCTGAATATTAATTTATTCTGGCTAATACCAGCTGCTAAATCAGAAAACAGATATGGGCACACACTAAGGGGAAGTACTTAGATTCTACTGTCAGCCTGTCAAGTATATATTGCTCACATGTTTATTCATAATAAAAATAAATAATCAATATCCCAAACAGAAACACAAAAAATATTTGTCAACACTCTAATTCTAATACCAGATAAATAATTATTGTAGTATTTGGGTTTATTCTATTAGTTTGGGTTTTCAAGGCCAGATTAAAGATACAATAAAGAAGCAATGTTTGGAAGTTTTCCACTAATTCCTAGTTTGGTCACATAATGTAAGACGGATTTCCAATCTTCCATGTACATTGAAAGATCATTTTTAATCACCATTGCTTCTGCTTCAAATACCCAAAAAGACTGTGTGCAACCAAGATATTGTTGGTGTGTTCAGAGCCTCCATTCTTTCAGCTGACTAGATCAAATGGCTTAATAAAAGGCTAGATTCTCCCAGTTGACCTTGCCACTCTCATAGTTTCTATTATTTTGTCCTTCCAGAAAATCAGTAAGACTTAGACAAGGATTAGTACTATATATATTCATTTTCTTAACAAAATCAACACTGTGAAGAAAGTGAAGGATCATAACTATAATAAATCATATGCTTCTGCAGTTATGTGCAATACAAAATCCCCAAGGTATTTCAGAAACAACAATGAAATAATCTGCAAGGAGTCCAACATCACAGAGAATTAGGGAGTTGTATATCTCCCCTTGTATAAATGATCAGTTAGATCTTATCAGGAAAAAATGTAAAGTTTACTCAAAATATCCTGGCACATATTGATAATGTAGGACTACGACTTAATATTAAAGGAGTATTTGTACTGTTATTATGAGAAGAATATGACAGTGTAGGTGCCTGGTAGAAAACAGGAAGGGAAATATTTGCCAGACCCATATTCTGACATACAGACATCATTTCTTCTGCCAGAGATCTCAGACCATGTTTCATTCCCATGCACACGTTCCTTGGTCTGTGTGAACCATTGGATGGAAGTGCTATCAAATGTGAACACGATCCTTCGTTCTTAGAGCTCTTACATAATATATAAAGGACTAAGAAAACTCTTTGCTACAGATTCAGAATAACAGCTGTCATTTCCTTTTGCCATCTAAGCAAGTGACATTTTCCATGTATATTAAGAAAGAAAGGATTGTCTTATGTCAAAGGTGTAAGTAGTTTTGCTTAAATGCTTATAATGTCTCAAGACTTAGCAATATATTTCTGTGTTTTCTGCACACTGGCTTTAAGCACTGTTGTAAAATTCTCATGTTCCTGTCTATTCTACTATCACTGTAAGGAAACAAGAGAGTGAAGGGTGACACTGCACAAACTTGATCATCTTCTGTCCGTTATTCCTTGATGCATTTTGCTGGAGTATAATAAGGTTTTCAAAAGCAAACTTTTCCATTTTCATGTGCATTTGAAAAGCTGTATTAATGAAAATTAAGGGTGAATACAAAGAGCACAGATCTCATCCATTTCTAAATCAAAATTTGCTGACAGTGCTACTGAAATAGATAAGATCATCCTTTTTAACTAGGGTTAATTTGGTAGGAAAAACTGATAATGAAACAGTTAAACACTAATGAAAGGTTCAGCTGCTTGCAAGATTAAACACCAGCTGATTTTTATTTTTCTCTTGAGCCTCCACAACAGAAATTTACAGCAATGCTTTAGAACTAGGTGTCTTTAAAACTCTGGGCCAAATTCATCTCACATGTAACTCCATTGTCTTAGCGAGGCTGTATCAGGAATAAATTTGGCCTAAAGGGTTTTTTAATATGACCAGAACAGCCAAATACAAATAATAGAGTGCCACTTAGTGGCAAGGAAAAAAGTTTTCAATATAGAATCATAGAGTCACAGAATAGTTAGGATTGAAAAGGACCTTAAGATCATCTCGTTCCAAACCCCCTGCCATAAGCAGGGACGCCTCACACTAAAACTTGTCACCCAGGGCTCTGTCCAACCCAGCCTTAAACACTGCCAGACATAGAGCATTCACAGCTCCCTTGGGCAACCCATTCCAGTGGCTCACCACTCTCACCGTAAAGAACTTCTTCCTTATATTCAATCTAAACTTCCCCTTTTTAAGTTTGAACCTGTTACCTGTCACTACAGTCCCTAAGGAAGAGACCCTCCTCAGCATCCCTATAGGCCCACTTCAGGTA
>NDXB01002633.1:11159-22941 GCA_002631895.1 Agapornis roseicollis
TGGGGTTCTAGAGGCTGGAACCATGAAAACCCTACACAGGGCAAAACCCAAGCAGTGAAATGAAATGTGCAGCTTGTTCTCTCTTCCCTTCCTCCGTCAGAGAGAGAACATCATCGTGCCCTGCCTAAAATCGTGGCTAGTCTGCGCTTTAAGTCCTGTCTGTAGTCCTTGGTAGCTCATCCCCAAAAGAACAAACAAGAGCTGGAAGAGGTTCAGAGAAGGAAAGAAAGGAAGCTGGGCCTGGCTGAGTAAGCTGGGAAAGTGAAGGTGAAGGGTGGCATAGGAAAGGTCTGCAGGATCCTGAGAGGCAGGGGGAGAGCGGGCAGCCCCTGACTGCCACTGGAGCAGGAGTTCAAATCTTGTATGAAAACCAAACACATCCAGATGGAATTACTGAACCTTTTCCTCCCTGTTTTACAGCACGAACGGGACAGGCTGCAAGCAGCGAAGGCAAAAGCTCTGCAGGAGACTCTCACTTCCATGATCACCATCCTGTCAGAGAGGGAGGGAGAAACGTTGTGCCAGGAAGAGACGAGAACGCCGGAAAAGCAGAAAGAAATGCATGAACCTGCTTCCTACCAGGTTATTAACGACGTCAGAGATCAAAACCCAGAGTCACTACAGAAGCAAAACCAGGAAGCTGGAGAGGGCACAAAAATGCTGTTAAGGGCTCTCCGTCAGCATGTGGAACAGACCTTAGAAACCTTGAAAGGAAAGGACAGACTCTTAGCCATCCAAGGGCAAGAGACGAGCTGTAAGGAGAAAACAGAAGAACAGATGAATGTCTTGCACAAAGACTTAGAAGACGCTAAGGCAGTACTGAAAGAAAAGGATTTTGTGATCGAATCTCAGAAGAAAGTGATTGAGAGCTGCCAAATCCAACAAGAAGACTCTGAACAGCAGAAGAAAATTCTACAGCAACTTGAAGTGGCTGCATGGTTTAAATGTGTGGGCTAGTGTCCTGTACGTAATGGTGCCTGTGAGAGCACAGCCGGAGAAGAAAGCCTAAGAGGGGTAGGCTTGCATGATCCCTCCCCATGCTCAGGATCCCCAGGATCCCTCCGGTCCTTTCTCCAGCTGGTGAGAACTTTCAGAGCCTCCTCCTGACCCCATGTACACCTGCTGTATTTACAACACCCTCTGTCAGGGAGTTCAACAGGTCTGCTCTGCTGTGAGCATACCACCTGCTGGCACCTGCTTGCAACACAGCTCTCAGTTCATCAGGTGCCTCTTGTTCATGACTAACCAGGATGCAGGCCATGGCCCAGCTGTGAGTGAAGCTACCACAAACTCTTATTAGTCATCTCCCAGTAAAGTGGGTTGCATTTGAGTAAGTGAATTCCCCTACGGACCAGTCTGGGCAAAGGAAAGGGATCTGAGCCCACTTTTCTGTACGTTTATTTCATTGCTTCATGAGCTCAGGAAATAGAGCTGAATTCACAAATGCGTTGTCCTGCCAGTGTGATGTTTTCTGTGCTATACTGGTTTTTCTCCTGCGGCTCAGAGTCTGGCCCCCTCCTGCTGCAAAGCCGGGAGGAGTTAAGTTCTTAATTCCCTGTATGCAGGTTTGCATACTGCTGCTGCAGTGGCAGTCAAGGGCTGGGGCTGGAGCTGCTTGCAGGAAGTTCCAGCTGCTCTGCTGGCTCCCGCTGTGACCAACCCCTCTGGTGTCGCTGTGCTCCCACCCTTCTTGCCCTGGTGTCCCCATGCCCCTATCCCGTTCTCCTGCAACGAGAAGTTCAGATTTTGTAAAGGACTGTGGGTGTGAAAGCTTGAAAATCTGGAGTTTGGAGAAAGCAATGTTTCCTGACGAGCTTGCTTTCCTTCCTGTGTCTTCAGAAAAAGCCAGAGTAAGAGCCTGTATGTGCAGCTCCAGCCTTGTCCCTGTTTGACATGTATCAAAGGGGACAGCTGGCAGATTGAGGCTGCGCTGGCTCCCACTGGAGCTGGTGGAACTGCACCCGGCACCCACCCCTGCGCAAAGAGGAGGTAAAGAGCATCTCGAGCCTGTGTGTGACGCGGGGTAGTGAGCCCGTGTTCGTCACAACAGCCCCTCAGCTGCGTCGGGGCCGTTGCCTGGCGCACCGCGTTCTATAGCGCGGCGTAAATCGCGCCTCGGCAGAGCTGCGGGCGCCTCTGATAGCGGCAACACCGCAGCGAGCGCTGAGCGAGCGAATGGCGAGCACCGACCCCAGCGTCAGCGCCCGAGCGCGCCCGGCTGCCGGTGCGGTCAGGGGGAGCCTCGCGTGGATGGTGACCCAGGGCTGGGCCACGCAGCGGCGGCTGCAGAGCTTGGAGGAGGCGCAGCGCCGGCGAGACGAGGCCCTGCAGCAGCCGAAGGCGAGGGTGAGAGCGGGGGGCACCCAAGTACGGTGCCGGCCCCGCCGCTGCCGCCTGAGGAGCCGCTGGCTCCGCCTGTCCCACGCCTCCGCGCACACGCGGGGCTGCGAGCGCCTTCGTGCGGTGCCGAGCAGGGGCTGGAAGCGCGGGAGGGGTCGGGCGGCGGCGAGGAGCGACCGGAGCCGGGGGGGAATGGGCTGTGCTGGCGCGTGGGGAAAAGCTGCTGCAGGAGCCGTGTCTGGTACAAGGTCCCCCTCATTCCATGTACCTATCCAGGTACTGAAGTACCCAAAGCGGTGCAAAGCGTTAGGGAAGCAGCTGGAAGCACGAGGGATGAACGTGCGGGTTGCCAGCTAAAGATAGCAGGCCAGAAAAATCCCGTCAAGGATCATGGAATCCCAGAGTGGTTTGGGTTAAAGGGACCTTAAAGCTCCTCCAGTTCCAGTCCCTGCCACGAGCAGGGAGGGACACCTTCCACTAGAGTGGCCGGCTTCAAGCCCCTCCGAGCTTCTCTGGGCAGCCTGTGTCAGGGCCTCACCACTGTCACAGGGTAGAACTTCTTCCTAATGTCTAACCTGAATCTGCTCTCTGTCAGCCTGAAAGCATGCTTTATTGCTGAAGCAGTAAAGCTTGACCCAGGTCTCAGGACAGGGCTGCACTGCCTGTTCCATTCTGTGGTTGTCTCTGAAGAAGAATGGGTTTTTTGGAAGCTGTGCTGGTGTTCAACATAGAGAGCTGGCTCTGTGCTTTCCTTCCTGCTTCATGGCTAATGTAAACCTAGGAAATGAAGGGTAGGAGAGTAGAGAGCTGAACTGGGCTAAACTATTTCTTCTTCCCTTTCTTCTGCAGGGTTCCCTTCCAGATGGAAGGAAAGCCGCAGAAGACCACAGCCTGGAGAAAGTGCTGCTTGAGTTGGAAAAAGAGAAGCTAAGGTACAAGAAGGAAGTATTCCCTTTGGTATCCCAGATGCTCCTGGGAGTGAGGGAAAACCTGTCAGTGCTACCTGGTCTCTGCAATGGAAGCAGTTGGGCAAGGGGCTTTGAAAGGAGACAGTTCCACAGTCTGCTCTGTGTGCAGGAACAGAGTTGTGTGCTGAATGGCTCTGTTTCGAGCAGGTGGTTGTTCCACGTGGCCTCCAAAATTCCCTTTCCGGCCTCAGTTGTGCTGTGGTTCAGTACGTGAGTAACTCAGGACAATGCTAGAGAAAGATGATCAGAGAGCACAAAGGGGAGGCAAGACACTAACTATGGGCATCATCCAAGTTGAAAGAGGAGGGGGAGTCCAAATTACAGGGGGAACTGAAGGCCCAAAGCAAGAAGCAAATGAGTTTGTCATCACAGAGAGCTCTTGGGTAATTCTAGGAAGAAGCCAGCTTACTGCCTCTCAGCTTGATAACAGTCAATGGGGACAAGGGAGTTGGAAAATCACAGGAATGCTGCTTGTGGGTAGCAGTTGTTCAGTGACCTTGTTGCTGCTTCTCCCCTTCCAAGGTGTGAGAATCTGGCCAAAGCTAACTCTTGCTTACAAGAGCAACTCAATAAAGCAAATGAGGTTAATTCAGCCCTCCGAGAAGAGGTTGGAGAACTGATGGCAGAGAAGATAAAGGCCCAGGAGGAGCTGGAACTGAAGGAGAGTGAATGGCAGAGTGAACGTGAGGTAAGTCCTGGCTACGGGAACATCAAGCAAGATGCCAGGGTGGAATGGCAATGCATTTTATTTCTGGCATGGAGAGCTTGCTGTGTGAAAGCTGTGGCTATGCTGAGGGGGTGCTGGTGTTGAGGAGCAGAAGGCAGGCGTGTGGGATGGAGGAGTATGAGCAGATTGTGGTGGTGGAAGATGCCCACCTGCTGTGACCACACTGCTTGCTATTGAAGGCAAACACTTGCTGTTGCTGGGCACTGTAGGGCAGTCACACAGGAACGCTCATCTAGTTTAAAAGTTCCTAAATCTCCGTCTACAGCAGTGGAGACCGCAGAGGTCTCAGTGTGTTTGGAGTCAGAGTAGCCAACAGAAGAACAGGACAGGCCTCCTGAGCCCATAGCCTATTGCAAGCAAATCTGACACTGCTCTTGGAGGGGCTTGTTTTTGCCTTCCACTACCAAGACATTGCAAGGGAAGATAATGACTCATGATCTGTTTGCTTTGCTGATACCCATTCCTGCAGGAGAGGTGTGGATGTTCCCTTCTTTGAAGTTAAGTGGCAGGTCTATTGATGCTGCCTCTTCAGCCCTTGGTGCCCCAGTTGCAGCTGTTATTAAAGGAGACCTGATGATAATGGCTGTCCTCTCTCCTACCTGAAAGACTTGTAGAGTGGCAGGGAAGGCTAAACTGGCATTTCTTTTTGTCTTTGCATGTTTAGGTTTATGACAACTACGTAAGGGGTGAACGTAACCGTCTACTCAGACTGTGGCGTGAGGTGGAGACCTTCCACCAGCACTTCCTGGAGATGAAGACTGCTACTGAACAGTGAGTGGAAGCTGAGGCTGGGTCTCTTGAAGGAAAAAGGCAGCTTCCCTTCAGACCTGCTTTTGAGCCTCAATGTTAACATCAGGTGCAGCTAAAGATGGGATTTCTCCTTTGCTGTCTGAGGCAATGCCATGAAGCTACTTGAGGCTACTCTGAGAATCATTTTGGTTTGTGCTGGTTTTCAGATAAAACTGAGGGGCTCGGGCTATAATCAGTGCAGAGGTCTAAAAAGCTGAACTTGACCATGGTGTTCTTTGGGCACATTAACACAGACATGGGCACATGTGGACACAGGCACATACTAGAATAGACCCACCAAAGCTATGACACAGCATAGAGAGCAGTTCCTTCGATAGAGGAATTAAGATCTGCTGTGCCATGCATTTCTTCTTACCTCTGAGGAGAAAACAGACTTATTGCTCAGCTATCCAGTAGGGTCATTGCTCAGCTGTCAAGATGTGTCCCAAAGTAGCAGATGAATGATTTGTCTGCATTGGAGATGTCCTCTTTCCTGACAGCTTTTACTGTTGCACTATCATGTGCTTTGGAAGTAGATGAGCTGATCAAGATGGTGGAGTGACCACTGGCTTGCTCTTTATTCTTCTTCAGAGATCTGTCAGAGCTGAAGGCAGAGCAAATGAGGCTTTCTGGAACTATACTCGTAAACTCCTCCCAGCTGAACACCAGTCTACAGCACCAGGCATCCCTCACTCTGTGTAGACCTGTGCTGAAGGAGCAGGCACAGCAGCAAGCAGGACAGAGAATAAACCAGAAGACTCAGGAAATTATATGCTTCCATGAGCTGGAGAAGAAGGAGCTTCAACACAGGTAAAGGTGTTTTAAACTTTGCTATTACCAGCATTCTCTTTTGGGGCGGCTTCTTGGATTCGTAGCTGGGTTGTGTTCACATTCAAAAAATGCCCACGCTGTTTCTGTCCCTTGTCCAACTATTGCCTTCAACAGAAAGGATAGAAGAAGATGTCAGAGTGACAGAAACTCTCTTGAGTAGGACAAGGCTGGGAAAGAGAGTGCATATCCCAGTGGTTTTGCTGTTAAGTGATTCTTGGTGAGAAATCTGAGACCAGTCTAAAGAGAGGACTGTCTCTTGTACAGCCCTTTTGCTACCCAAGGCTATACTAAAGGAGTTGGGAAGAATTTGCCCAGGGCCACCATCAGCAGTGTAGCACCTCTGTACCAACAGTCCTTGCAAGACTGAGTGCAGAAGGCCTTTGGGGCCAGAGGTGCCATTTTGCAACCTCCAGCATGTTAACTTGTAAGAGATAAACACTGCCTTTGTGGTGTTTTCTGGGTTGAACTTTCTCCGCTATGCTTCTGGGAGCTGCTTTTGGAATGGCATGTGGACCTTCTCTTCTCAGGGTGGCGGAGCTCTCAGCCTTGCTTGAACAGTCCCAGAAGGAGAACAAGGAGAAGAAGATGCTGAAAACACTGAAAGACACTCTGGAGTTACAAGTATGTTTTACCTCTATCTGGAGTCAGGCTAGATGCAGGCAATGGCAGGAAAGCCACACACACAGTGCAGATGTCTCCCTCATGGAGGTAGCACCCGTGCTATTTCTGCCTATGACTTTTAAGTCTCTGGGGATCAAAGTTCCCTAGAACCCCTACGTTGCCAGTCCAGATCCACCTGAGACACTTCAGCCTTAGCAGTCTTATCCACCTGTTGCTTGTTCTGATGTTCCCCAGTGGCCCCACTCTTGGGTGCATGAGCATCTATGTGGCATATCTTCATTACCAGGTTCCGCACCTGGGTAGCAATATCTCGCCACAAATAGCCAGATGTATTTACCTCTGTGTTGCCACTCACTCTGCTTATATTGCTGCAACCACTCCACAGAGATCTGTCAGAGCTGAAGGCAGAGCAAATGAGGTTTTCTGGAGCTATACTTGTAAACTAAGCCACTGTCCGTCATATTTGAAAAATCATGGCAGTCAGGTGAAGTTCCCAATGACTGGAAAAAGGGCAATAGAACCCTCAATTTCAAGGAGGGGAAAATGGGTGACCCGGGGAATTACAGAGCAGTCAGTCTCACCTCTGTGCCTGGCAAAATCCTGGAGCAGATTCTCCTGGAAGGCATGCTAAGGCACATGAAAAACAACAAGGTGCTTGGTGGCAGCCAGCATGGCTTCACTAGGGGGAAATCCTGCCTGACCAATTTGGTGGCCTTCTATGATTGGGCTAAGGAACTGATGGACAGGGGTAGAGCAGTTGACCTCAATGACCTAGCCTTGTGCAAAGCGTTTGACACTGTCCCACACAACATCCTTGTCTCTAAATTGGAGAGACATCAATTTGACAGGTGGGGCACTTGGTGGATAAAGAACTGGCTGGATGGCTGCACGCAAAGAGTTGTGGCCAGTGGCTCAGTGTCCAGCTGGAGGCCAGTGACGAGTGGTGTCCCTCAGGGATGGGTGCTGGGACCGGTCTTGTTCAGCATCTTTGTCGCTGCCATGGACAATGGGATTGAGTGCGCCCTCAGCAAGTTTGTGATGACACCAAGCTGTGTGGTTCAGTGGATACGCTGGATGGAAGGAATGCCATCCAGAGGGACCTTGACACGCTTGTGAGGTGGGCTGATGCCAACCTCATGAAGTTCAACCATGCCAAGTGCAAGGTCCTACAGCTGGGTTGGAGCAATCCCAGGCACAGCTACAGACTGGGCAGAGAGGAGATTCAGAGCAGCCCTGCAGAGAAGGACTTGGGGGTGGTGGTCGATGAGATAATGAACATGAGCCAACAGTGCGCGCTTGCAGCCCAGAAAGCAACCATATCCTGGGCTGCATCCAAAGGAGCGTGACCAGCAGGGCCAAGGAGGTGATCCTGCCCCTCTGCTGTTGTGAGACCTCACCTGGAGCATTGTGTGCAGTTCTGGTGTCCTCAACATAAAAAGGACATGGAGCTGTTGGAACAAATCCAGAGGAGGCCACGAGGATGATCAGGGACTGGAGCACCTCCTGTATGAAGACAGACTGAGAAAGTTGGGGCTGTTCAGGCTGGAGAAGAGAAGGCTGCGTGGAGACCTCAGAGCAGCTTCCAGTGTCTGAAGGGGGCCTATAAGGGGAGGGACTCTTCATTAGTGACTGTAGTGAGAGGACAAGGGATAACGGGTTCAAATTTAAACAGCAGAGGTTTAGATTAGATATAAGGAAGAAATTCTTTCCTGTGAGGGTGCTGAGGCACTGGAATGGGTTGGCCAGGGAAGTTGTGAATGCTCCATCCCTGGCAGTGTTCAAGGCCAGGTTGGACGAAGCCTTGGGTGCCATGGTTTAGTGTAAGGTGTCCCTGCTTATGGCAGGGGGGTTGGAACTGGATGATCTTAAGGTCCTTTCCAACCCGAACTATTCTGTGATTCTCTGATTCTAAACTGCTCCCATCTAAATACCACCGTACAGCTCTGGGGGTCTGTCACACTGGATAGATCTGTCCTGAAAGGATCAGGCACAGCAGTAAGCAGAATAAGCCAGAAGACACAGGAACCAAATTACCACCATCCCTGAGTCAATATAGGAATAAAGTACTGGCCATGTTTCTTGCCGAGCAATGTCCAAAGCCAGCTGGATGGCTTTCACCTCTGCAAACTGACTCTCCTCACCTCCTCCGTCAGCAGTTTCTGCAACTTGTCACAGTGGACTCCAGACAGCCACCCATGTGGTGGAGTTGCCACAGTGATTTGCTGGGGTTGGAGTAGCTGCAGTGTCCTTGCTGGACTGTCTGTGGCTTTGCTAACAGATCCAGAAACCTCCTGTTCCCCTTGAGGGTATTGAATAGTGTTCCTGCTTGCCTTCACCCCTGGCCACAGGCTCAGCTGCTGATGCCTTAGTTAGCTCGAAACGTTTCCCTTACTCAGCCAGTTGAGCTGGTTTCTTTCTAGCCTTCCCATTCTTGGTCTTGCAGTGCCTTGCCAGTCGCATCAACTCTGTGCTCTGCTGCTCTCTCTCCTTGACCTCCACCACATCATCACACCTTTTGCCTTCTCTCTGCTTGCTTCTCGCACATATCTGGAGCCATCTTCCCTGCTCCTTGCATGACGGATGGCTCCAGATTGCTTGTTTATGCTCTTTACCTGCCTATTGCTTGCAGGCCCTAAGAGAAAAGCTTCATGCCAAGGACAGCACCATCAACATACTGCAGCACAAGTGCAGACAGCAGGAAGAGGACTGCAAGAGGCTGCAGCAAAGACTGGAGCAATTGGAGGAGGAATGTGGGTCACTGAGGCAGCAGCAGCAGGAACTGCAGAAAGTGCGTCGTGACCATGCGCTCCTGTGAGTTTTAAAGCTTTCTCTGGGCAGGGGTGAGCACTGCTGGGTTAAGGAGGACCACCATAAAGATAACAACTTTGGCACGCTTATCACGAGGAGCATAGAAAGATGAAGGGAGCACATGGGCAGGTCTGTCTCCCTACTGACACACAGCACAGCTCCTGGCAAGGAGTGCTGCAGCTCTGATCAGGAAATTCCCGCATTCTCTAAGTGTATGTAGAAAGCTGTTGGAAATCATTCCAACTGCCATGTCTTGGACGTAGCTTGTCTCTTGGTTTTAGAAAGGAAAAACTTGTTTGTTTTTCCCCTTCTCATAGGCTGAAGGAGTTTGCTGCACTTGAAGAAAAACATTCCTCTCTCCAGAGAGAGTTGTTAATTGTGAGAGAGGCACTGGAGAAATCACTCCTTCAGAGGAATCAGCTGATGCAGGACAAGTATGATCTTATCATGGCACTGAAGAAGGTACAGTCACCTTACGGGAGAGGGAGATGTGACAGCCAGGTCATCACAGGTGCTGTTTCTGGCAGCTGAAGGCAGGGAAAATGTTCTTCTCCTTGGAAAATGGTGATCAGAGCACACAGGCTCTTTGGGTCATTGGTTCCCATGTTGTGACTGGGAGAGCTGAACTGGGAGCACGTCAGAGACACGCAGGGGATGTGGAGCTGCTCCTTGACGTCACGGATTTTCTAGTCCAAGCCAGACCTCCTACAGAGGATACAAGTGCCAGAGCTCTCTGGGTGGACATTTGGCTGCTTGGCTCAATGAAGCTGTATCTGTTGGATTCTGGTGTGGTTTTGTCAAGGAGACGCCTGGTAGTGCTGGAGGTCGCAAGGCTTTGGTTACTTCTTGGAAACGTGTTGATGGCTTGCAGAGCTGCTGTGCACTTCTCTTAGTTGTCCTCTGCTTCTGTGGACTCTTTTAACCCGCCTGTCTGTGCTGACCTCTGTTTTGGATTTTGATTAGCTGCAAAGAGGTGATTGTGTTGTCCATGAATCTGAGTGGGACTACTCTTGTCCCATGTGGCAAAAGAAACAAGCCATGTAGCTCTGAATTCCCACAAGAGCTGAAGCCCCTCTGAAGGCCCACAAGGGCTGTTTCCCTGCCAAGTTGTTTCCCTCGTTGCCTCCAACTGCTTTACACACTGAAGTAAGTGACACTTTGATGTTGCTTTCTTTTCTAGAAGTAGAATTTGTGTGTCATTTCACTTTCTTCAGCGAGCAAAGTTGCTTTTGCTCAACCTTTCTATGTGTTTGTCCTGAAGGAGCTGTCTGGTGCCAGGCAACCCAGTGTGGCTTTACCCATCCCTTTCAGCAGGTCCAGAGACCTTCTCTTCCCCTTGAGGGTTCTGGATATTGTTGAGCAGGGCTGGGTAGCCTTGAGCCAGGCCCGAGCACATTGCAGTGATTGGTGCATCTCTGGAATTGCCAGAAGAGCAGCCAGCTCTCCCCAGTTTCTATCCTGGGCGTGATGAGCTGTGGGGTACCCTTTTGGCTAGTTTGGGTCTGGTGTCCTGTCTCTGCTCCCTCCCAGCTTCTTGTGCCCCTCCTCACTGGCAGAGCATGAGACTGAAAAGTCCTTGCTGAGAGCAACAACTAAAGCATGGGTGTCTTACCAACATCAATCTCAAACTAAAGCCAAAACACCAGCTTCTAGGGAGAAAATAAAGTCTATCCCAGCTGAATGNCTGGCAGAGCACTGAAAAGTCCTTGCTGAGAGCAACAACTAAAGCATGGGTGTCTTACCAACATCAATCTCAAACTAAAGCCAAAACACCAGCTTCTAGGGAGAAAATAAAGTCTATCCCAGCTGAATGCAGGACAAGTAGCTTTTTGGTTCCTGTCTTCCAGTGTCCCACCAGCTTTCTTTTTCCCTGGGAAGCAGTAATGTTTCCTTTCCTTGCCATTTCCAGCGTTCAACTGGTGCTCATGTCCGTGGCTCTAAGAAGCTGAAGGAGACCAAAACTGTTCCTCACAGCTTGAAGAAATTGGGTGTTGAGGCAGCCTCCAGCCACTTCACACGTTCCTCTTCTTGTTTAGAGTAGCTGTATTCAGAAATGCCTGGCGTACTTGTGGCCACAGGGACAAAAGTGCTTTGTGGACTGTGCAAATGGAAGAATTGAGGCTTTAGAGCACTAGAGAAAGAAGACCAAATAGAATGAGTGAAGAGTAACAGCTTGATGTTGGCTTTCAGGTGGCGTTAGATGACAGTGTGAGCACAGTCAGCTTTGCCTCCACTGCCAGTACCCAGCGTTCTGAGTCTGTCTTCACCCTCTCTTCTATGAGCTCCACTGAGTCAGAGTGTGCCTTTGAATCCTGCAAGAAACAACCAGACAAGGGGCAAGAGATGATACAGGTGAGAATTCCTGCTTGTCAGGCTACAGGCTCAGGTGCTAATGCCTCAGTTAGCTTAAAATTTCCCTTTACTTAGCCAGTTGAGCTGGTTTCTGTCCAGCCTTGCCATTCCTCTTCACTGCCTTGCCCATCTCACCATCTCTGTGCTCTGCTGCTTTCTCTCCTTGATCGCCACCACCTCATCACACCTTTTGCTCTCTCTCTCTGCTTGCTTCTTCTCGCACCAACATGGAGCCATCTTCCCTGCTCATTATTGCTTGTTTTATACATGTTGTTTTCTTTCTTAGAAGTAGGATTTGTGTGTCATTTCACTTTCTTCAGCGAGCAAAGTTGCTTTTGCTCCACCT
>NDXB01002636.1:0-13606 GCA_002631895.1 Agapornis roseicollis
GGGACGAGCATCCGAAAGGCTGTGCTGGCTTCCCAAGCATCCCAAAATGCTGCTGCTGAAGAAGGGTCTGGGATGCCTTTGGAGCATCCCTTATTTTCCCTCCAGGATCAGGCTCTGGGGCAAACCAGGGCTCCCAGAGCCAATAGGCTTTACTGGCCTTTCATTGCCAGTTATCCTGGAATGTCCCCATTACATTGAGCCAGCTGCACCCCTTTCACTGTCCCCAGGGTACCGAGTGGTTCTGGAAGCTCCGAGGGGTTTCCAGTTTTCCAGGGAATGTTGACAAAGGCAGGCCTGTTAATCCTAATGGTGGGGTCCCCAGTCAGACAGGAGGTCCTGATGGCTCTTTCTCTTCCAGGTCAACACACAGTGAGATGGAAAAGAACAGGTAAGGGTTTGGGTGAAGCGCTGCTTTTCCAGGCGTTGGGAACCAGGGCTGGGAGCCAGGGAGAGGGCAGGGATGAGGCCGCTGGATAAAGTGGCATCCCCTGGCAGCCACTTGCCTTGGTAAGAGCAGAGCTGTGTTGAAATGGTCTTGGTTCATTGCACAAGTGGGTGCAGAGGGCTCCGTCCTTCCCATTAGCCTGGGGAAGAGAAGGTGCATGGAGACCTCAGAGCAGCTTCCAGTGTCTGAAGGGGGCCTATAGGGATGTGTGCACACCCCCTCAGTGCCATGGGTTAGTGGTGGCCTTGGCAGTGTTGGGAATGGTTGGAATGGATGATCCTGAAGCTCTTTCCCAACCTGGCTGATTCCATGATTCCATGAGCAGGTTGGGAAGCTGAGCTCCAATCCAGGCAGAGATTAAACACCCTGCTTTGCTTAATACCTTAATCCCATCCTGTGGTGGTCAAGCCTTGGCTGGCACTGGGAGCAATGATGGGCAGATGGATATCTCATGGGGTATAAGGGCTTGCACAATGAAACGAGCCTATGGGCTTGGAAGGTTCTTTTGCTCAGGAAGTGAATCCTTTGAGCTTTTCCTTCTGCTGTTACATCCCAGTGGGTTGGTATCACTGCAGCCAGTCTGGGTGTTACACACAGAGGGAGGGATTCCGGGTGCCTGAGGAGCCTGGCGATGCTCAGGGCTGGCGATCCCCCATGGCTCTGGGTTTGTGGTCACTGTATGCCAAGGTGATGGATCCAGATCTGGCTGTTTCCTATGGAACACCGGGAAAGGAAGCGCTCCCAAGTGGGAACCTGACAGCTCTGTTGTGATCTGCCTGCAGGAGAGCTCACCTGCGGCTCTGTTTGGAGAAGCTGAAGAGGCAGGTCCCGCTCGGGCCCAAGGACTGCAGGCACACGACCCTGAGCCTGCTGAGGAAGGCCAAATCCTACATCAAGGTGAGCACGGACTTGTTTGGTGCTGCTGAACCCACCCCCTGTGGAGATGCAATCCCAGAACCCAGCCTGGGTTGGGCTGGAAGGGACCTTAAATCCCATCCAGCTCCAACCCCTGCAATGAGCAGGGACCCCTGCCACTGGAGCAGCTTGCTCCAAGCCCCTGGGTCCAACCTGGCCTTGAGCACTGCCAGGGATGGGGCTTCTCTGGGCCATCACCCTGTGCCATCACCCTGTGCCAGCGCCTCAACACCCTCACAGGGAACAGCTTCTGCCTTATCTCCAACCTGAACTCCCCTGTTTCAGTCTGAACCCATCACCCCTTGTCCTGTCCCTACAGTCCCTCTGAAGAGCCCCCCTCCAGCATCCTTGTAGCCCCCTTCACACACTGGCAGCTGCTCTGAGGTCTCCACGCAGCTTCTCTTCTCCAGGCTGAACAGCCCCAGTGTTCTCAGCCTGGCTCCATTTGGGAGCTGCTCCAGCCCCTGAGCATCCTCGTGGATTAAAGTTGAACCAAGCATCCCAGGGCAGGGCTGCAGGCACCGTCCCTGCAAGTGTTCGCATGCCCTCAGTGCCATGGGTTAGGGGTGGCCTTGGCAGGGCTGGGAATGGTTGGACTGGATGAGCTGAAAGGGCTTTTCCAGCCTGGTTGATTCCATGGGCTTGACCTCCCGTGCTGAAGCCAGGGAACCCCTCAGTAGCTGATGGTGGCTTGGGGAGCAAAAGGGACATTTCATGTGTGGCTGGAGGCTGAGAGATCAGGAGCAAGGTCAGGCTGGGATCTCGGGATCAGGTTGGGATCTCGGGGTCAGGCTGGGATCTCGGGGTCAGGCTGGGATCTCGGGGTCAGGCTGGGATCTCGGGGTCAGGCTGGGATCTCAGGCTGTCTTCTCTCCCTCTCATCCCCTGCAGAAGCTCGAAGACGACGACAGGAAAGCCACGCACCAAATAGAGCAGCTGCAGCGGGAGCAGCGGCGCCTCAAGCGGCGGCTGACGAAGCTGGGCATGGAGAGGATAAGGATGGACAGCATCGGATCCACTGTTTCCTCCGAGCGCTCCGACTGGGATAGAGGTGGGACCCGGTGCTCGGGATGCAGGGGCGGGGGTAGCCCTGCTCGGTCCTGCTCTAACCCTGCCCCTCCTCCTGCAGAAGAGCTGGATGTGGATGTGGAGAGCACGGACGAGCTCCCTGCAGACCTCGACTGGAGCAGCAGCAGTGACTCGGATGAGAGGGGGAGCCTGCGGAGCGCCTGCAGCGACGAGGGCTATTCCAGCTCTGGCATCAAGAGGCTGAAGCTCCAGAGCGATTGCAAACCCTCTCTGGGTCCATAAGAAGCAACTCCCGTGGCTGTTTCCTCCCCGGGCTCTTTCCCATTGGATCCTGTTAGGTAGCACACCGGGCCTTCCCATCCTTCTCTTGCACATCCAACATCCTTCATGGAGCACCGACCGAAAAGAAGCCAAACTGTTTGGAACTCGAGTCCCAAAATGCCACTTGGGGATGGTGAGTGGCTCCCTGGGGCTCCCATTCCCATCCAGAAACTCCTCTCTATGACATTCCCACATTCCAGCCACATTTGGAAGCACCTGAGGGTATCACAGCAGTAACAGCAACCTCCAAAACCCTCCCTGGTGCTGTCACTGCCTGGTATTCCGGATCTACTCCATGTCTGCTGGGAGAGATCCCATCCCAGTAGCTGATGGCAGGGCCCAAATGGAGAGGTTTTTGGGTGAGGATCCGAAGGCAGAACCGGACACTCGTGGAGTTTAGATCCATGAGGGAATGGGGGTGAGTTGTGTCTTGGGATTGCACTGCCAGTGTTAGTCGGGGGGCTCATCCCCACCGACTCTAAATATTCAGGGGAGCAGCACAGCCATAGACAGCCCAGCCCTGCCGCGTTCCCAGAGCCACTTCCTCACAGCAGGAATGCTGCTGGGGAAGCAGTGGGTCCTTAGCACCCTTCTCAGGTCGGATGCTTTCATTCTGGGAAGTTTTATGTCCTACCTAAAACCAAACAGCGCCAAGTGTCCCCATCCCTCGCGGCTGCAACGGCGCTGTTCCAGGCTCCTGGAATTCCCTTTTCCATGCTTCTTGTCTCTGGGACAGGATGCTTTTCTACCTCGGAGAGATGAACAGAGATTACCTCCATCCCTTTAGCACAGAGCCCACGCCGAGGATGCCTCGTGTGTCGCAGAGGCGATGCGCGGCCCCGCTCCCATCCCTGCTCTGGTTGATGGCTCAGCAATAACCAGCGCATCCCAAGCGCTTCTCCATCCAGCAGCGATCTCCTGGGCACTCCAAGGGGCTCCTGAAGGATTTTGGTCGCTGCCCTAAGGGACACAAACCTGAATAGGCCAAGAAGGACCCAAGGCCCCACTTGAGAGAGCACAGGAGCTCTAAGCAGTGTTTGTTCGTTTTCCTGTGTTCTGGAAGTGACCTTCTTAGGACTTTGGGCTTTTATGGATGTCCTGGATACTTTACACACAGGGGGCTGCTCATGGAGGTGTTTCCTTTCTCCTCAAGCAGGGCTAAGGTCTTTTCCACCCCTCAGCAAACCTCTTGATCCCTGTTGGGCTCCAGCACTGGGCAAGGAACTGCTTCATTCTTCCAGGATTTCTCCACGTGAGGCCACCAAAGTGCAGGGAAATGGAGAAAATGCAACCCAATTCCTGGTTTATTTCCTTGTTATTCCTTATTTCCTTGTTATTCCTTCTTTTATTTCCTTGTTATTCCTTATTTCCTTGTTATTCCTTCTTTTATTTCCTTGTTATTCCTTCTTTCCTTGTTATTCCTTCTTTTATTTCCTTATTAACATCCCAAATCTGGGTTTGGATCACTTGAAGCCTCTGAGCAGCAGGAAGATGGGGGACGGAGCTGCCAAATCACTGCAGTCTCCCAAATTCCAGCTCTTTCTGCTGGGTTTTTAGAGAGGAAAACCAAAGCCATGGAGGATTATTTGCTTTAAAGCAGCTGGAGTTTTCCAATATCCAGCATCCAGCATTCAGCATCAGCATTCCTGAATTCCAGCATCCAGCCTTTGGTACCTGAGCTTTCAAGGCAAAGAAGTGGGAAAGCGCAATAAAAAGGAAGCGGAATATCAGCCCTTTGCTTGCCAAGAGCCCTCCCTTGCCCTCTTCTGGAACCACCTTGGCATTCCCAATGGAGCTCCGGATCGCACTACCTCTGAGCAGGGAAGGGTAGGAAGAGGTTGATGTTTTGAGTCTCAAGGCTTCAGCTCAGCATCAGTTACTGGTTCTCTCTGTGTTGTGTCTCTCTCAGTTACCCTCCACCTTCTTGTCCTCTTCTTTCTATCCCTACCAAGTACCAGACCTTAGCACTGTTGGGATGTTCCCACTCCGGCCTGAGGGCGAAAGGAAACAGGAACCCTCCAAACGGATGCACTAACCTGGAATGGGGCTGGAATCACAGGGCTGGATCCCTGGGGAGCAGCCGGGACCGTCTGCAGCGGCTTTGGGTCTCTCTGGGTCCCCCCTTTGCCAGCCTTTTCCTTGGAATTCACTGATCCACCAGCATTCCTAAGAACTAAGCTGCAGGTAGGACACTTGCGTAGATGGGGATTCACAAGAGGGGGGGCGAGGAGCTGCTCGCACCCCCTATGTTTACGATGGTCATGGCACAGACCTGGGTTGAAACCATGCGTTTTTGGGTTAGTTCCTTTTGCCTTTTCTTCCTCATCCCAAACCACCATTAAGGGAGGTGAGACCCATCTCCGGGCAGGGAATGGGAAGCTGATGGGAATGGGGGTCTCTCCAGAGGCAATGGCGCTTTGCCGTCTGCTTTATCACCCTATAGCGATGGGTTTGGGCATCCCCTGCCTTTGTTTGGGGCTAGACACAAGGGAAACGGCTGTATCCAAGCCCTGTGCTTCCCGGGAATCATCACCTCCTCACTGCTGAGAGCCACAAGGTTTCATCCTCTTGCTTTAGCCAGCTATGAGCCACAGGAACACCCTCACCGGACCCATCGCAGCGTTGGGTTGGGGTTTGTTGGGCTTTGGTTTGCGTCTCACATTTGGTGCTTTTCCACCTTTTCTGTTTCATTCATTTCATCTTTTTGCTTCCCACGAAGCCGATCCCGCTCCGGCTCTGCCAGCCGGGAGAATGGGAATTGTCTTTCCAGCCGTTCTGGTCCTGCTGTCAATACCCCAGCGTCATCCCCAGGCCTGTGTCAGGACCAGCTGATGGTGCTTTCTGCTACAGCTGGCACACGCCTGTTGGAGCAGGTGTTTGCTGGGCACAGGGGTTGTTGTGTCTCGTTGGACTCTTCTGACTGTTGTTAGACAATAAATTATTGCAGGATGACAGAGAACCTTGTGCTTCCATCCCACCCTTCCCCATCCCGCTGCCTCCATCTCTCCCTTCCCCATCCCGCTGCCTCCATCCTGCCTTTCCCCATCCCGCTGCCTCCATCTCTCCCTTCCCCATCCCGCTGCCTCCATCCACCCCTTCCCTATCCCACTGCCTCCATCCTGCGCTTCCCTATCCTACTGCCTCCATCTCTCCCCCATCCCGCTGCCTCCATCCTGCCCTTCTCTATCCCACTGCCTCCATCTGTCCCTTCCATATCTCTCTACCTCCATCTCTCCCGTCTCCATCCCATTGCCTCCATCCCACTGCCTCCATCCCACCCTTCCTCATCCCATTTCGGTACTCAGCAGGGCAGAGCTTTGCTGCTGGAAGGGTCTGGGGCTTTCCCTATGGTGTGGGATTGTCCCTGGGTTTAGGTCCCCATCCCCATCCCTGGATGCAGCCTCTGCTGCTTTGGAAAGCACAGGACAAGCAGAGCAGGCACTGACCTGTGTCAGGGCTCAGCCCCCTGATTCCAGCCCCTTGGAGTTGTCCTGGATACATCCACAGTTCCTCTATGGAGCTGCCACGGGCAGGCTCTATCTGTTGCCATATCTTGCACCCTTCCCAGTGCATCCTCCATCCCATATCCTTCATACCAAACCCTCCATCCTGCATCTTCCACTCTGCATTCCTCCATCCTGCATCCCTCATCCCAAACCCTCCATCCTGCATCCCACATCTTCCACTCTGCATCCCTCCATCCTGCATCCTTCATCCCAAAGCCTCCATCCTGCATCCCACATCTTCCACTCCGCATCCCTCCATCCTGCATCCCTCATCCCACACTCTCCATCCACCATAGACTCACAGAATCAACAAGGTTGGAAAAGAGCCTGGCTGTATCCAGCCAGTCCCTCAGCCTGCAGCCACCCCATGCTGAAGATGGGAATCCTGGGTTCTGCTGGAGAATGAATGGGATGGGATGGATGGAGCAGGGAGGGGTCCCTTGTTTTGGAGGTGGTGATGGTTTTACCATGGGCCCTGTGCTCTCACAGGGCCCTGGATGGGTGCCCCTCTTTCTTCCCAGGCTGTGCTGTGTGGAGACCCAGGCTGCAACCCTTGGGGTCCCTTTCAGCCCCCAAACTCCCCTGGGTGAAGCCCCCCACCATGGTGGTTGCAGGAGGCTCAGGGCGAGGGGTGAGCGTGAGCTTTATTGTGTGGGTGCTCCCGTGTCCTGTCCCTGTGGTGCTGTTGGGGGGCTCACGAGAAGGGGATGGTGCTGAGTGGGGTGAGCTCCAAGCCCGGCTCCACGGTGCCAGGGGGCCGGTGCCGGGCGCTGGGCCGGGGGCTGCCGTGGTGCCCGTACTGGAACTTGATGCGGAGCTCCCCGATGCGGGCCTGGGGCAGGATGTTGGGGATCCACTCGATGATGAAGGGGGTCGGCTCCTTCTGGGTGGGAGACGTGTTCCCTGGGGGGAGAAGGAGAGAGGGTGGGTCCCAGGGCCCCTGGAGGTGCCTGGTGGTGGTATTGGTGTGGTAATGGTGTTGAGACTGGTGGCATTGGTGTGGTAATGGTGTTGGGGGAGTGGTGTTTGTACTATGGTGTTGGTATTGGGGTGCTGGTGGTATTGGTGGTAGTATTGGTGTTGGTACTGGTGTGGTGTTGGTGGAGTGGTGTTTGTGCTACGGTGTTGGTATTGGTGTGGTGGTGGTATTGGTGGTAGTATTGGTGTTGGTACTGGTAGTATTGGTGTGGTAATGGTGTTGAGACTGGTGGCATTGGTGAGGTAATGGTGTTGGGGGAGTGGTGTTCCTCCTATGGTGTTGGTATTGGGGTGGTGGTGGTGGTATTGGCCGTAATATTGTTGGTACTGGTGTGGTGGTGGTAGTGCTGGTATTGGTGTGGTTGGTGGCATCAGTGTGGTGGTAGTGTTGGTGTAGTGGTGTTCGTGCTATGGTGGCATATTGGTATTGGTGGTGGTGCTGGTACTGGTAATGCAGTGGTGGTGCTGGTAGTAGTGTGGTGTTGATATTTGTATTGCTGCGGTGGTGGTGCTGTGGTGGTGGTGTTGGTGGGGTGGTGGTTGCTGTTGGGGGGGTTTGGCGTTGGGGCAGGTTCCTGGAAGAGGCTGGTGAGAGCTTTAGGGCCTTTAAGGGGTAAGAGAATGTGGGTTCCCCCTTTAATGCCAGGGGTGTCACAGTGGGAGCCCCCCTTTGTGCACCCTGAGCCATGGCTGGCTTTGGGGTTCAGGTTTGGTGTTGCTGCAGGCTCCTGAAGCAGCAGCACAAGACCCCGGAGGTGAGGTTTGGGGCTCTTCTCCTCTGGGGGGGATGAGAATGGGGGTTCAGGTTGCTGGAGAGGAAGAAGAGCAGGGTCAGATGTGGGGGCTTTCTCTGGGGATGAAGGATGAGGAAATGGGGCCCATGTGTCCCCTTTGTGCCATGGTTTTGTGCTGCAGCTCCCTGGGGAAGGAGCCAAGGTGGGGTTTTGAGGGGCTGGGTGAGTTCTGGGGTGTGCATTGGTTGCCTCTGCAGGTTCCTGGAAGGGAAGAGGAAGGTTGGGGACAGGGGGGAGATTTTTGCTCTTCCTAGGGAACGGTGTGGCACCATCTCAGTTGTTTGAGACCATTCTGTGGTGGAGGGTAGGGGCTGTGCCCCCCAGCCTGCCCCACTCACCCACTTTGAGGAAGGTCTGCAGCTCCAGGGGCCGGATGGGTGGCTTCTTGGGGTGCCCGTAAGCCTTGGCAATGCTCTCCACCTCCACCTTGGGGCACCTGAACACCTCGTAGGTCCCATCCTGGTTCTGGATGAAGCTGCGTGTGATCTCCAGGGGTAGCTGCCAACAGAAGAGGGAAGGAGCTGGTGAGGGGCTGCTGGGGTATAAGGGGTGGTGGTGGGGCTGGGGCTGCCTCCCCCCTTACCTCTGGTGTATCGAAGATCTGCTTGACCTGCAGCACGTTGGTGATGTGCCACGTGTACTTGGAGAAGGTGCCCAAGGGGAGACCATCCTTACGGACAAAAGCTGCAGGGAAGGAAAAGGGTGGTGAGGGCCTGAGGGGGCTGCAGCTCACTGGGACCTTGGGGTGCCCTCCTGCTCCCCTCGTGTGCTCCTGCCTGCAGCTGTCTGCCCTTGGCATAGAATCCCAGCCTGGTTTGGGTTGAAGGGAGCTTAAGGCTCATCCAGTTCAAACCACAGGCAGGGCCCCTTCCACTGGAGCAGCTTGCTCCAAGCCCCTGTGTCCAACCTGGCCTTGAGCACTGCCAGGGATGGGGCAGCCACAGCTTCTCTGGGCCATCACCCTGGGCCAGCGCCTCAGCACCCTCACAGGGAACAGCTTCTGCCTCATCTCCAACCTGAACTCTCCTGTTTCACTCTGAACCCATCACCCCTTGTCCTATCCCTACAGTCCCTGATGCAGAGCCCCTCTCCAGCATCCTTGTAGCCCCCTTCAGGCACTGCCTTACCCCAGAGCAGGGTGCTCTCCCCTACCAGTGGTGGAGTTGGGCAGCCTCTTCTTTGTGCTCCCACTGGAGATCCTCTGCTGCAGCGCCTCGAAGAAAGCCTGAGGGATGTGGAACACCAGTGGCTCAGGCTTGCCTGTGTGGGTATGAATGAGAAGACAAGGGCTGAGGGCAGGGAGAGGCAGGGCTGAGTGGGGACACTCCAGCTCTTCCAGCCCTGCCAGCATCTGACCACCTTCACTACAGAGCTCACAGGCTGGGGTTTGTGTCCTCTGCCCAACTCCTCCATTGCTGTCAGTAGTTCCCTGTCTGCCCTGGCCTGGGGTGTGCAGTGATGGGGCCTTGTTGCATTTGTTCCCTCTGTTTGCAAAGCTGGGTGGTGACAACTTCACTGTCTTTAAGAACACATCGCCTGAGTTAGAAGTGACTCTTGGGATCATGGAGTCCAACCCTTTACCAAGCACAGCACGTTGTGCCTCTGCTGTCACTGCCAGCAGCGTGCTGGAGGCCAGTGATGCTCACAGTGATGCACAGCAGGATGTGCGGGTTTGCCTGATGTAACCCCCACTGCTCTTATGGTGCTTGGAAAGGACTGATCCCCCTCAGCCATTTCTCCCTTCTCAGCATAAACACCAGCACCAGGCTGCCAATAAGAAGTCCATGTTTGGGAAAATGACCCAAAGCACACAGAAACTTCTCAAAGCAACTGCTTTCTTCCCTTGGGGCCAGCAGTTATTCCATAGGATCAGAACGGGTTGGATTGTGAAAGGACCTTAAGATCATCCAGTTCCAGCCCCCTGCCATGGGCAGGGACACCTCAGTGCTCTGTTCAACCTGGCCTTTCCTGCTGCCAAGGGCTTTATGATGGAGGTTGTGCATGGAAGGGAGAGGATTGATGCCCAAAGGGTCCCCAAAGCCATACCCTCGAACTGGTAATGCATGGTTTGGTGGATGCGCTCGGTGACACTGGCCAGCCACTCCTGGAAGGAGAAGGTCACTTGGGACTCATCCAGCAGCTGGGGACAGCCTGCAGGAGAAAGGGAATGGAGATGGGAGCCTCAGGGGTGTTAAGTTTATGGTTGGAATTGATGATCTTAAAGGTCTTTTCCAACCTAAACCATTCCATGACAGCGTGATCTGAATGGCTCCGGGCATCCCCCTGGTCCTGAGTGCTCCCAGTCTCCAGTGAGATGCGTGGCCAAGCCTTACCTTGTCTTTTCAGTGAGGAGGAGGCAACTGCTGGCTTCTTCAGACTGCTCCTCCGGGGGTTGCTGTGAGCCAGGTCCTGCGCAGGGAGAAGGCTGCTGGCCTGTGCCCCTGAGGGATGGATAAAGAGAGCATCAGGGCACAAGTCCGGGGGCTCCATGGGCACCCCACACAAGGGCTTTTGCCTTCAGCCCACATCTTCCTCATTCCACAGAGCCTCCAGTTGATGCTCACCGGGTGCTGGGTCCTTTTTCCTCTTCTTGGGCTTGGCAGCAGCTGCTTCTCCAGCCTGCCCCAGAGGCTGGGGACCACCGACCGCCTGCGGCACCGCCATCCCCTTCACCCCTAGGAGAAACACACTGCTGTCCTTAACAGCATCAGCTCTGCATGCATCAGTGCTGCAGGGACATGGAAGTCCTGTGTTCCCCTGCCCACATCAGCAGTTGCTCCCCTGAGACCCTCCAGCACACCCCAAATATCCTCAGAGAAGCCCTAAAGCCCTCCTGGCCCTGCAGACATGGAGTTCTATGTGGGGAACACTGAGGAGAACACAATGCCTTCATGTGACCTCTGTCACTCTCCTTGGGTGCCTAAAGACACAATGGGATGTCCCAGGGGCACCTTATGGGGTGAAGAACCCCCCAAGGGACCGCTCACACTGAGCTGGGCTTCCCCCAGTGCTGCTCAGGCCCAAGGAGGGGAGGACACCCAACAACCAGCCCAGAAGAGGAACCCAACTTGCCCTGAGCTCATCTGCATCCATAGAACCACAGAACAGACTCAGATTGATTTGGGCTGGAAGGGACCTTAAATCCCATCCAGCTCCAACCCCTGCTATGGGCAGGGACCCCTTCCACTGGAGCAGCTTGCTCCAAGCCCCTGTGTCCAACCTGGCCTTGAGCACTGCCAGGGATGGGGCAGCCACAGCTTCTCTGGGCCATCACCCTGGGCCAGCGCCTCAGCACCCTCACAGGGAACAGCTTCTGCCTTATCTCCAACCTGAACTCCCCTGTTTCAGTCTGAATCCATCACTCCTTGTCCTATCCCTACAGTCCCTGATGAAGAGCCCCTCTCCAGCATCCTTGTAGCCCCCTTCAGACACTGGCAGCTGCTCTGAGGTCTCCATGCAGCTTCTCTTCTCCAGGCTGAACAGCCCCAAGGTTCTCAGCCTGGCTCCAGCCCCTGAGCATCCTTGTGGCCTCCTTTGCACTTGCTCCTCATCCCCACAGTCAGCTCCCAGGAGAGCACAGGGAGCACCCACTCTGCTTCCACATGCAGGGTTCCAGGAGCAAGCTGCCAAGTCCAGCAGGGATCATTCCACAAGAAGCTTTCTCCCTGCAGAGGAACGGGGCAGGAAATAAAGCCCCAGCTATGAGCGAACAGCGAGGAACCTGCCAGGGCATGAGGAGGAGGGAAAAGAGTGGAACAGAGCGAGCGGCCCCTTGATGCCTCCCCAGATCCTCTGCATGTCTCATCCCCCCCTCACCTACCACCAGAGTCACAGGCGAGGACATCAGCAAACTCCTGCGCCAAGCTCTCATCGCTGGCAAAGGCACAGATGCAGGCGAAGAAATGAATGCAGCGCTGCGGTGCCGGCGTCTCCTCCTCGCTGCCTTTGATGGGCTTTGGAGCCTGGCAGGAGCAGGAGAACCTGTGCTCTGCCAGCGTCTTGGTGCTCACCCTCTGGGCGAAGGAGGCGTGCAGGTAACCCAGGCTGTGCTTCTGGCTGGCCTTGCACTTCACCACCAGCACGTTCTTGGTGATGCGCTGCACCAGCGGCCCCGTGGGCTCTGTTGCCAGCTGCCATATGGTCTGCTTGGTTTCGGGTGAAGCCTGCATGGCGTTGAGCACCGAGCTCTTCAACGCGAGCGGGGTGGCCTCGGTCTGGCAGTTCAGGGCCAGTTTGATGTGCTGGCACTGGTTCTCCACCACACCTTGCGTGGCTGCTTTCAGACACGACGGCACGTAGCAGCGGCCGGAGCTGAGCTGCGTGATGATGGTGCCGTCCACCGTCTGGATGGTGGTTTGGGACACCCCCAGCTCCACGAAGCACCGGTGATCCGGTCCCCGCTCCCTCTGCCGCACGGAATAGACCTGCAAGTCGGAGCCGGTGATGATCTTGACGGCGTCGACGCTGGGCTGCTTGCGGGTGCTGTAGCGGAAGACGGTGCCGCAGTTCTTGTTCTTGCAGCTCAGGCCTCGCATCCCGTTGTAGGTGCCGCAGCGGGGGCATTTCCGGATGCCCCGCAGCGTGGCTTTCCCCAGGTCAGACAGGAAAGCGGGGACCTTGGTCCTCACCGATGCTGGCTCCATCCTCTGGAGAACCTGGATAGCAGAGATGGGGGAGCAGGATGAGATAAGCATCAAGGGGAGGCAGCAGGGATGGGAGGGACAGCACTGTGAGGGTGATGTCCTCTGTCCCTGAGTGTCAGAGGGGAGGAAAGTGACACCCAGAGGGGACACAGCATCGCCCTGTGTGATCGAGCACCCACTCTGACACCCATCCCCTGCCATTTCCCAGGCTCAGCACAGCAGGAGGAAAATGGGGGTGAAAAGGGAGGCTTTGGTGCATGCAAAGAGAGGTTCACCCCCGGGGGTACATAACATTAAATGAAGGATGTGGGATGCAAACAGAGCTGGGGGATGTGTGACAAAGACACCCCGAGCAGCACTGGAGATGACAGACAGGATAGAAGGGATAGGGAGAAAACCCGGTGTCAATGGGGCAGGAATGGGGCGATTCCCCCCAGACCCACTCAGGTTGGGTTTCTGCACACTCTGTCTCCTCATGCTGCTCCCAACCATGGCCAAACCCTCTCCTTCCCATGGCACTGAGGCAGGGGATGTTTGTGCCATGGACCCACATAGATCAGTTCAGGTTGAAGGGACCCTAAAGCTTATTCAGTGCCACAGACAGGGAAACCTTAGAATAGAATCACAGAATGGTTTGGGTTGGAAAGGACCTGAAGAGCATCCAGTTCCAATCCCCCTGCCATAAGCAGGGACACCTCACACTAAACCATGGCACCCAAGGCTCTGTCCAATCTGGCCTTGAACACCCCCAGGGATGGAGCACTCACAACCTCCCTGGGCAACCCATTCCAGTGCCTCAGCACCTTCACAGCAAAGAATTTCTTCCTTAGATCCCATCTAAACCTCCCCTGTTTAGGTTTGAACCCGTTCCCCCTTGTCCTGTCACTGCAGTCCCTACAGTTCGGCCTGAAGGGACCTTAAAGCTCATCCAGTGCCACGGGCAGGGACCCCTTCCACTGGAGCAGCTTGCTCCAA
>NDXB01002637.1:0-45746 GCA_002631895.1 Agapornis roseicollis
GCTCCGCTCCGGGGTGCAGCCGGCCTCTCCCGAGCTGCTCACCTCAGCCATTGACATTGTAAGCATCTCCTTGTTGCAATGTGACCGTTATAACAAACTGTGTAGCTGATACACCTTGCTAAAGGCAGAGGGAGATGTGTATGTGGTGAACACAAACTGCTTCTGTTTACTATATATTACTTTATTTACTTGAATCATAGGATCATTTAAGCCGTGACTTAACTTATTTAGCCGAAGGCAATGGTAAAAATGTTACAGCTCTACAGAAAGACCACATATATTGATACTTAAGAAGATCCCAAAATCCATGGGGGTAGAAATGAGACCTCAGTGAGGTCAGTCTGTGCATTTGCTGTACTCTCTGGTGCACACAGCTCTGGAACCGACTGTTTCCCAAATGCTGCCCACACATAACCCGACCCCTTGGTGCTCCAGGGACTGCCCAAGGAAACCTTTGGGAATAGATGCTGTCAGCAGGTGTTCCTGTCAGATGTGGGGTTTATGAACAGCTCACCTTAATAATCCTGTTGAATCAGCTCAACTTTACTCAAATTATGTTAGTTACCTATGCAAATAGGCTGGCCCCTCCTCTGTTTGTCCACATGATCGTGGCTAGAGTTATTTTAATGGACTTTATTCTAGGCTGCCTCAAAAAAAAACCCAGTGTCTGAACAGAAATATCTGCACAGCATTTTGAAAATGCTACTGGTGGTATTTCCTTTCAGCACAAGATATTTTTATCTTCTGGAAATGTTTTACTATAATGGGCAAAGAAATAGAATACGTTAGAACTCATGAATGAAAATACAATAATTCACTGGAAGTAATTCCTAGAAATTAATAATAAAAAGCCAAACCAAAATCCCAAACAAAAGAACAGAAAGATACATGTGATAATTTCTTCAGTTGTACAACATTATGGTAATAATTTCTAGTGCCCATCTTTGGAGTACTCTGTACATACTTGCAGCATTGTGTGCAGCTCTGGTGTCCTCAATATAAGGACATGGAGCTGCTGGAGTGAGTTCAGAGGATGGCACGAGGATGATCAGGGGCTGGAGCACCTCACATATGGAGACAGGCTGAAAACACTGAGGCTGTTCAGCCTGGAGAAGAGAAACTGCATGGAGACCTCAGAGCAGTTTCCAGTATCTGAAGGGGGGCTACAGGAATGCTGGGAAGGGACTCTTCATTTGGGACTGTAGTGACAGGACAAGGGGTTCAAACTGAAACAAGGGAATGTCAAGTTAGATCTAAGGCAGAAGCTCTTCCCTGTGAGGGTGCTGAGGCGCTGGCCCAGGGTGCCCAGAGAAGCTGTGGCTGCCCCATCCCTGGCAGTGCTCAAGGCCAGGTTGGACACAGGGGCTTGGAGCAAGCTGCTCCAGTGGAAGGGGTCCCTGCCTGTGGCAGAGACTTGGAGCTGGATTGAGCTTTAAGGTCCCTTCCAACCCGAATGAGTCTGAGATTCTATGATTTATTTCCAGTGTAGTTTATAAAGATTAATTAGCACAGTTACTCACTTTCTGTTGTCTTCCCTCTTCCAGTTTATATATGGCAGCTGCTCAACGCTAAAGTCAATTTCTTTGTCCAACTTTCACTGCTGCGTTTTGTTTTACCTTGCCCAAGTGAGCAGGTTGATCACAGTTACAGGGTCAGAAAGTCAACTCAGTAGGGTTTTTTTTTCCATTGTAAGCAATGGATTTACAGAAGGAATGGCTAGATATTTTTAAATAGTGTGCTGTAGTACATGTTTAATTTTGATGAATGGGCTCTAGACAGGGTTTGAACCTATGAACTCCCATTATGAATCTGTCTAGGGCACAGTGGGTTCATTAGTCACTCTAATAGAAATGTATCAACAAATTTACTGAGGTTTCTATCTTAATATCCTGTCTGATATGTTTTTATTTGAAAGAAGCTTGAGTTTAAAATGCCATCTTAAAAATAGTTTATAACATATGCAGATAGAAATGAAGTCTCAAATCCAGTTTAAATTACTGGTTTCTTTAGTATGTTTTCCCAATGCTAGTCTTTATTTAGTTAATTTTCTTCCCATGGCAATTCAGGTGTTGTACAGCTAAAGCCTTACATTTGCTTCCAGAAAAATGAATTCAGGCTTCCAACATGCACTTCTTCAGACCTTTAAAAATTCATTGTTTTTAAACTTATTTTTCTGAAGTCCGAACTTTGTTGGGAATTGACTGATTGCCTGAAAAGACACTTTATTTAAGAGAAAAAATAGTATAAATGAGGCAAGGCAGCACCTAAATTTGAGGTTAAAAGGTTTGTTTTTCTTTGGCTAAATCTCCATGAATAATGAAAAAGTTCTGTGCATTATAATTACACTGTGTGAGTACATCTGCTTCAGCCATCTGACCTAACTCAAGTGATGGGTTAACCAGGAAATGTCTTTTCAAGGCATGAACAAACTTAGCAGACACCAGGTTGCAGTTTGTAAAACGCGGGTATCCTCTGTATATATGTTTCATCTGGTGAGGAGACAGTAACATGAGTTCTCAGATGCAACCTAAATTACACAATTCACTGTCAGGATATGCTCATGAAGGCCAAAGACTGAAGTACAGTAAGCCAATGTGATAAATGTGATGAAAGCAATATATCTGGAGGCATTGCTCAAGCACAACTGTTTGAAAAAGCTGTTTATAGTTTGGGAAAAGTGATTTCTTGTCAGGTATTGTACAACCTCCTAAGTAATGATGGGAAGAAAGGAGAAGAGTGGGAATACTGGAAGAGATAAATCTACAATGCTTCCTGTACACTCTGAAGATGTTTCCCACATTTTGAAGTAAAACATTCCTGGAAAAGCGTAGAATAGAATGTGCCTCAGTGAGTTCAGAGATGTTGTCTTTGCTTGCAAGCCAAAATAACTGCTGCTCATTGCTTTACATTGCCAGGGCTCTGGGCACCAACCCTTTGCACTGTGACTGCAACCTTCGCTGGCTTTCCGAGTGGGTGAAGGCCGGGTACAAGGAGCCGGGGATAGCCCGCTGCAGTGGGCCCGATGCCATGGTGGACAGGCTGCTGCTCACAACACCGACGCACCACTTCCAGTGCAAAGGTAGGAGTGAGCTGGAGGCTTTTCCTCAAATGCAGTGCTTTATTTCTGTGCTTTGGTTTTAAAGTGACTTTGGGCAGGTGTCGGGTTTGGCTTTTATTTTCTGAACCATCATATTAGGTTCAAGTTGCATTTTGTTCTACAAAGTGCAGTTAACATCACCACTGGAAGGCAACCCGGCAAACCTCAAAGAGTTAGTGTTCCTGTTGCTGCCCCAGATCATATAATGGCAAGTTAGCATATAGGTTGTTGTTAGAACTTATTTGAGCAAATAAATTGGTCTTGGCTTTGTACCTACACCAGAAAACTTTGGTAAAATTAGAGTTATTTTAAAAATACAGAGCACTCTGGTTACTATGTGAGAACTGGGAAACTGAGAATTCTTCTGGCACAAGTATTGACCAAAAGTACATTTGCATTTGAAGATCTGCAAACTGTCCTCATCAGCTCTGCATAAGAAACTGGGGGTTATGGAAAATGTTTCATGACTGAAGAGAGTGTGCATTCCTTCAGGAGAGGGGTGAGGGGCAGCTATAAGCATGCTGGAGAGGGACTCTTCACTAGGGACTCTAGTGACAGGACAAGGGGTAACGGGTTCAAACTTAAACAGGAGAGGTTTAAATTGGATATAAGGAAGAAATTCTTTCCTGTGAGGGTGGTGAGGCACTGGAATGGGTTGGCCAGAGAGGTTGTGAGTGCTCCATCCCTGGCAGTGTTCAAGGCCAGGTTAGACGAAGCCTTGGGTGCCATGGTTTAGTGTGAGGTGTCCCTGCTTATGGCAGGGGGGTTGGAACTCGATGATCTTAAGGTCCTTTCCAACCCTAACTATTCTATGATTCTATTACCTATTCTATGATTCTATTAGGGATCCTCATTGGTAGGAGTGTGGTGCAGTAGAGAGCAGGTAGAGCAAGGACAAGGAGCACGCTTATGGATAAAGTAAGTAGCTTATTACTGCATTAGGTAGGTTTGGATATGCCTGTATCTCCCAATATTACAGTAAGAACAGTAGTAATGTTCTTCTTGTAAAGTAAGTTTTGGAGGTTTGCTCAGGTTACCAGCAAGTACATGAGAATGAAGCTGTATTTACAGTGGAAAAGGGATAGCAGAAAGGGTCTTAGAAATGGAAATGAGGGCATAAAGGCTGGTTTTATGTCTCTTGGAGTGCCGTGTGCATTTGCAGTACTGCTTGGCAGTGTGATTTTATAGGGGCTAGGATTAAACTGCTGAACAAATGATTGTGTTGAGATAAGTTTAGAAATGCAGGTCCCAAGCTTGAGCTGAATTTTGTGTACTTGCAAATATGTTTTTAGTAACTGTAACCTTATAATTTAATTACTTTGAAATGTCAGTTTCAAAACTATCAGAACTCTGACTATAATTATCACAACTACAGACTCTTAAATGTGAAGTACAACTATGCTCTAAAATGTTAACCATACCAATGTCCTTGTTCACACGAAGTGAAACAAAGAAAATGATCATATTTACATGCTAAACAGGGTCTGAAAATTTATCCAGGAAGAGAAGCTAGATGACTTCTTCATTCTAAAACTGTGCTAGATCAGTCGTCATGCTCACTTTCTCTCAAGACTAAGCAAGCAACTCTTAGGCAAGAGATAAGTAAATCTGTGATCCAGACTATTAAAAACACCTCTATTTTTTGTGTAAATATTAGTTTTGTCTGGTAGAATGCTGGAGAGCTGTCTCCCATGCTGTCCAACTGGCTTGCTTTATCTGAATAGAAAAGGACAAAAAAAGTGTTGATTTGGAGATGGTCTTTGGACAAGAAGAGACTTAATGGTCTGGACAAGTTGCAGTATACTCCAAGGAACTCCAGGCCATAGAAAAATACCATTTTTTTCTCATCACAATACATATATTTTGAAGAGCAATGCACGATTTGGTAGCCTAATGAAACCCACTTCCCATGTGCATGATTAAGATCCAATGTGTTGTGCTGTCCTGTCAGACATCAACGATGCTCTTTTATGGTAAAGCAGGAGGATTTATTAGTGTCCAGGGCACGTTTGCCTTCAGGATGGAGCCATGAGCATGGCCTGTGACAGCAGAAGATTACGACTGTGTGTGGGGTGACAGTGTTCAAGGCTTTGTCTGTCCTTCAGCCTCTGTAGATTGAGTCCTAGCTCAAGCAGTGTTAGCACAGAGCTCAGGGTGGGCTGAGCCCCCAGACCCTAAAGCCTGAGTCAGGCCACTCTGAGCTGGGTACCTTGAGGTGCTTGTATAAACGTAGTGCTTAGGTGTCCTCTGTGACCTCCAGTAACCTTGACATTAAAACCAAGTAGAGTGTAACTTACTCTAGTTAAAATTTTGGGTTTAGCCTGTGACTGAGCACAAGGTTATGTGTCTCAGCAGAGCCAAGAAAATAGAAGTATGTAATGTGCAAGTCATGCACACTCAGCTCTGCTTTTTATTAAATTGCCCTCGTAGTTATGCAGTAGAGGAAAGGAATGTGCTGGGCTGAGGGCATTTTGCTATATGGATTTATAAATCAAATCCACAAGGACAAACTAAGGAACTACTTAACTGCTAGAGCTAACACTGTTCTTATTAGCTCCTGCATTGATTAGCTTTGATCTATGCTATAGGAATAAATGGGAAATGTATGTGTGTGTATTATGAAATAAATACATAATAGAACAAATTCTGGCTTAGTGACCTCTAAATCCAGAAGAGCAGTACTGCTGCCTTCTCATGAGCTCTCTGAGGAGCTACCTTTGTATATTCCTCATATATTCTACTTTCAAGACAAAAGTAGCTCAGATATGTCACATTTTACCCCCTGTCAGTGCCAGAAATTCAGATGTTAGTTCCTCTTGCTGTCCTAACTTCAAGTTAAAAATATGTATGGCATTTAGTTATACAGAAACAAAAAGATAGAAGAGGACAACAGCAATCTTTTATTTCAGTGTTTGGATTTGTTACTTGTGTATTTTGTTCTCATTATTGCATGGTGCACTCTGCAGGCAGTGGCCCTGATAACACCACTGTCTATAAAAGATAAGGATATATATTTACATTGCAGGTGCCTCTTAGCTGAGGCTCCTTGGTACCCATCTCTGTCATGGTTTTACCCAACATTGATGCATGCAATTCAAAGTTAGTAATGAAAGTTTCTATCTCATACAGGATGGTCCAAAGCAAATAATTAACTGGAAGGGATTTTTGGTAACCTTCTAGAACTCCACCTTCTCTCTAATATCTAGGATAAACTTCTGTTCTTCACTTTCAGGATGTTCCACAATTTAGTCCTTATTGCCTGTCCTGCAATAACAGAAACTTTGTGCCCACTTCTGACTCGGACAGGACCATTTTTAAGTTATTTTAAGGTGCATTTCCTTAAAAATGAAATAAAATTAATTTAGAGTCTTTACTGCCTGATGCAATTTAAGCCCTTTAAAAGTGGGAGTTTCATTTTTTTGTGTGTAAAAGTCTTTAACTCAGTGTTATTTGAAATGTAGCCATTTCAAAATCACTACTTCTTTAAATATAGCTGTCTAAATTAGCTTTCTGTAAAATCTCAACAATAACATATGGGTTGACTTGGTACCCCAAATGTACTTAGATTTGTGTTGGTCTGTTCGTTTCCCTGCTCAGCCACAAACATCACTACTTCTCTGGAAGAGCTCTGTTAAAAAATGTGGTTTATTAAATGGTTTAAATATAGCCATGTGTATTTACCTGCAGCCATTTACATCTTTGCATATTTGCCTGAGATGGCAGAATGCTGATAATCAAACTTCTGGGCAGAAAAGGAAGAAAATAGGTTTTGGGCTGTGTTAAAAGTAAGGATG
Source organism: Agapornis roseicollis (assembly GCA_002631895.1). Classification (NCBI taxonomy): domain Eukaryota; kingdom Metazoa; phylum Chordata; class Aves; order Psittaciformes; family Psittacidae; genus Agapornis; species Agapornis roseicollis. Next base: position 6,892 of record NDXB01002637.1, read on the forward strand.
GTAGAACATTTGCACTTAAATATTTCCATAAGCCTCTAACTAAGTCTTTCTTATGCATGTTTTCTTTTTCTGCTGTTGCATCTGCACTTTCATTTTTGTTATCAGCCATAGAAATGTCATGTTATAGTTCCCTAGGGGTTGCTATTGCAGAATTTCCAGCACTGAGAGAAGGAAAAATTGCTGAAAGCAATTTTATATATATACTGTTTATAGATATATTTGTATATATATAAGCCCACTCTGGAGATTCCGAGCATGTTTTTTCAGAGCTGATGTTTGCGTGTCCAGGAGAATATCAGCATCACTGGGACTTGCCTAGCACTTGATTTAGTACTTTGAAGCTCTCTGATCCCTGGGAATCCCATGCTGTTGTGTAAAGTTGCAGCCACAGCACGTGCATTTGTGCCAACACAAGGTGAACACTGCATTAGGAAAGAATGTATGTGTGAGATGGGAAGTATTCATTTTGTAATCCAGTTGTCTATTAATACTCCTGTGTTTTGCCTTTCCAGAGCCGGTGGATATCAGTATTGTGTCCAAGTGTAACCCCTGCCTCTCCAACCCATGTAAGAACAATGGGACATGCAACAATGATCCACTGGAGGTTTATCAATGCACTTGCCCTTTTGGCTTCAAGGTATGACTACAAATGAACTACATGAAAAGCAATCAAGTGTTCCCCACTCTTTCTGTTCTCTTAGTTGTTGTACCACGAGAAGTCAATTTTACAGGCAACTGAGCTCAAAAGATCCCTTAACCATGCAGATTGTGTGTGATCATTCAACTGCACTCCACTACAGATTTATCCTGTACAATTGGGAAGGCATTTCTCTGTGCTGTGACTACACAGATCATCTCGAGCAACTTGCTGTAGTTGTCCCTGCTTTGTGCCGGGTGGTTGGACCAGATGATCGCCAGAGGTCACTTCTAACCTTGGGCATTCTCTGATTTTACCTTCATTTTAATTTCTTTGCTTTTTTCAGCAACAAGTTAACCATTCCATATGCTGCCAGGTCACAGAGGAGGCAGTTCAGATGGGAGTTAAGGGCCAGTTTGGTCCATGGTGACAAAAAGCTGATACATGCTTTACATCTTGCACAGCCTGATAGGAGAAAGATGATAACTGATCAGACGCAAACACTAGCTGAGTGTCCTGGGTTCAGCAATAGCAGTCAATTTTTCTCCTCCTTAGTAGCTGTGTTTTGACTTAACCTGGGAACAAAGCTGATAACACTGATGTTTTTGGTTGTTGCTAAGCAATGTTTACCCTGACCAAGGACTTTGTGAGCCTCATGCTCTGCCAGGGAGAAGGGGAGGCTGGGAGGAAGGAGGGACAGGACCCAAACTGACCAAAGAGGTATTCCATACCATAGCACGTCATGCCTGAGGGGTAACTGGGAGTTACCCGGAAGGAGAGGGAACTTCCCGGTCGGGCTCATTTTCGGTGGGTGGTATCGTACCCTCTTCCCTTGTTTTCCTTGTTGTTATTATTATTGGTGATAGCAATAGTGATTTGTGTTATACCTGAGTGACTGGATTGTTGTTATCTGAACCCGTGGGAGTTGCATTCCTTCAATTCTGCTCCCCATCCCTCCGGGAGCGGGGAGGAAGGAGGGGGGTTGAGTGAGTGAACGAGCTGCATGCCTGGGTTTAAACCACGACACTGAGCTGTCCCTTGACTTCTGAGCACTAATGCACATAGAGTGATGTGCAAATCACAGAAGAAATCTGGTAGGTGAGCACTGTGAGCATGCAGGGACAGCTTCTTTAGAGCACATTTGAAAATCAGAAAATCATGTCATTGAGTAACACAGGTTCTTCAGTAGTGATGTGTAACTGCCATTGCTAACGCTGCATCGTGAGAGCTTGAGGCTACCAAGACATTGTTTCGGAGTTGATATAACTGGAAACCTAGCTCAGTAGTCAGCAGCTGAAGGATTAAGTATAAGTAATAAATGAGGCATATGATCTGTTCACAGCCTGTGGGATATTGGATGTTATGGCCAAAGAAGTCGGTTGCATCCTGGAGACTGTGATTCTATTTGCCACATTGCATCTTTCTTTCAGAGTCTTGGTCAGTCAAAGCAAATGCTGATAATGCACAGAGTAATAGGAATTATAGGGGGGAAAAAAAGAAGGGTAAAACCAGACATACATGTGGGACGTGAGCACAAGTATCCATCTTACATTTCAGGTATGATTTAGGAATTAGCTGGTTCTGATGAAATCGCCATTTCCTTTTTCTGTGTGCCCAGGATACATCCCAGATGGTAACAGAGTAATTGTGGCGGATCCCTTAGAACACTGGAAATAGGAAGATGTAAAGCATGTTTCCTGTCTTTCACCCCAGTGCCCTCACACCCAGTACTCAGAAAAGCAGCAGTTGTCCTAAATAACTGAAAAAGCCATTGGAAATGCCCTGTCATTAAAAATCCTTCTACTCATTGGCATATCAGCATCAACTTTTCTAGGATCTTAAAAGATTTCTACGTTGTCAGAAATTTGGTTAACTGAAACTAACTGCTTGGTAATAGTGGATTTGCCTTTGCAGTGACAGACTATGGCTGTTTATCTCTTCAGGTTAACAGAAGAACTGTCATTTTAATTTGATGGTGACATAAACTAGGGTGAATGCTTCAGGTGAGACTAGGTGGCTGTGAGGGTAACTGGAAAAATAAACACTTTCAAAACTAGCAGGAAATACATTAATCTTTGTGTGAGTCTTACTCTGTAAGGCACATATTGAGGTATCCAGGTTATTCAAAGCAGAATTTTGTTGGTTATGAGCACTGGTTTTTTGTCCTTAGTTTTGTTTCTTTGTTTTGTTTTTTTACAGTATTTCTGTATTAGCAAATGCACTCATATAGATGCCTTTATACTGCTAGAAGACTTGTTTACAAAGGGAGGATTTATTAATCCTCTGGTTATATTAACAATCACTTCCTTGTGTACCTTAGACCATTAGACCTCAGTATGCATCCTTTTGCTTTGGTTTAGATAAACTCTTGAAGTGACTCAGTTTAAACATCTTGCTGAGCATCCAGCTTTTCTCCCCTCTCAAACTTTCTCAGGTAACATTCAGTGTGTGACTGTAAAGCCTAAAACCTCTTGTGAGCTTGTAAGCAGCAAGCTGTCATCCAAGCGTGGCAAAGAGCAAACAGAGCCAGGCCTGGCACTTAGAGCAGAGCTGAAAAATACTGACTGGGTAACAGTACAGGGAGAATTGGGGGAAATTTAATAAACAAAAAAGAACTGCGTGTCTTTACCACAGGTTTCTGAATAAAAATGAACTATGACAAGTCCAAATGCAAACCATATGAAAGGAGCACTCTATCTACCATGCAGTTCTCCACCAGAGATTCATGCTAATTCAATAACAATACCTTGCTTCCTTCTCACCAACCAGCACCAATCAGCTCTATCCATCTGGAAGCTATTTCCCAGACCTTGATGAATTGCCCTAAATCTGCCCTCTCAGCATTTGTTTTTCCTTGTTTGATGTAGATTTTGAAAAAATCCTGTGTGGAAGAGTGCATCAATAAAGTGAAAAACCCACCCTGTTTCCAAATGTAAGCTCATTCAAATGAGCTGACTGCTTGCTAAAGCTCCCTGGAAAGGGAAGGCAATTACAGACAGCTTTGTGGCCTCCCCGTGCTCATGCTAGCCTTCAGGAAAAAAACAGTAGGCCAACTAGCAGAAAGGCTCCTGAGTTACCAGTTGCCAAACTGGTGCCTGATGGAATCAGGAGCTTCTACCAGTACTTCTACTCTTCATTAGGGACTGTAGTGATAGGGCAAGGGGTGATGGGTTCAAACTGAAACAGGGGAAGCTCAGGTTAGATGTAAGGCAGAAGCTCTTCCCTGTGAGGGTGCTGAGGCGCTGGCACAGGGTGATGGCCCAGAGAAGCTGTGGCTGCCCCATCCCTGGCAGTGCTCAAGGCCAGGTTGGACACAGGGGCTTGGAACAAGCTGCTCCAGTGGAAGGAGTCCCTGCGCATGGCAGGGGTTGGAGCTGGATGAGCTTTAAGGTCCCTTCCAACCCAAACCACTCTGGGATTCTGTGAACTGCAGTCTCAAAAGCCTATAGTCTTAGTTTTCACTACCACATTTTTCCTCTTCTCCATAGCATTCTTTGAAAGAATGTGTGGGTTAGATAGTGAGGTATGATTACAAGAAGAGAAGTGAAGGTTTCTTCTGCATTAAATGCTGCTGGCCACCTGCAGCACAAGTGTTTGTCAGTGCAGCTAGGGGCTGGTACATAGGTAACACTACCATGCTGATTCATTCATCCTTCAGAGTGTGTGGCTTTGATGGACTCCCATTGATACTGTACAATCGAGTCTAGGGGTATTAGAATTCAAGAGAATAATCAAACTTGCAATCAATAAGCCATTGAGAGAGGATTTATTTGAATAGGTGTAGTAAAAACTAAGGTGAGCGAAACAACAGTGTAGTTTGCTGTAGCTATATTCTGAAAATGCCTTCTTGGAGTTTTTGGGGGGCTGATTTTTGTGTCTTTCATCTTTTTCTTCTTTTAAACTCAAAATGCAGTAACAACAAAAGTTGAATAATTTTATTTCTTCCAAATCGGGTTATTTTTAGAAGTAGGGGCAGAGAGGATTTTATCTCTTCTTTAAGAAAATGCTTTATCTGTGTTCTGTCTGAAATAGAAGAGTGTTGCCAGCCTGGAACATGGCATGCACTACCTGCCCAGGCATCTCCGCAGCCTCCTCAGTTGCTCAGATAAATGGGAGCCTGAGCTTTTGGGATACAGAATATTTGTCAACTCTGGGCATTGCTGTTACCAAAAGCTGTCTGAAGTGGAAAGTGAAGATAGGTAAAATTAGCACAGCCCACGCTTGAGGCAGCAGATCCTGATCGTGTCTGGTAGAGTTGCTCTGTAAGCTTTATCCAACTCTCTTCACCTCCCTTTTGAGTTCAGCCAGTGTCCTGACGTTTCCAGCAGCACTGCAGTATCTCAAGGGTTCAGACAATTTCTCCAGTCATCCAGAATGACAGATACAATTGGAAAATCCTGGGTAAAGCCTGTGGGTTTTGGGGAGATGGTATTCTTTGCAGCCAGACTCTTGTGGTGGGAGGCATTCTAGTGAAGCCAGAATGTGATTTAGTGAGGAAGCTGGCTCCAAAGTTCTGATAGGAATTTGGCTCTTCCTCCTCCCCGCCCCCTATGCCAGGTTTTCATCCCTGGAAACAGGGTTAGAAATTGAGACTCTCAGAGCAGAATGTCACTGGGATACATGAGATTCGTGTCTATCACATGTCATACACAGATAGAACTAGTGTGCCAGCCCTTGAGCGGGTCGATGTAACTGTGACTGCTCACACAGGGCTAATGTGCAGGTTACATCAGTACAGACCCCACAGCATTAGCATGAAATCAATGCTGCACTGACTGCATCATTTGTTCGGGAGGATGTCTGTGGCCTGGCATTTCCCTGGAACATGGGCAGAAGCAATTTGCTCTATTTTCACTTGGCCATGTCCTTCTGTAGCATTAAATGAGTTGTCCATCACAGTCCTGGAATACTGGCTGTTTGAGCAGTATTCCACACAGACCTGATCTTAGAACATAGATATGGCAGTGGTTGTTGATCTGTGGGTATTCTGGGCAGCTCTTACAGCTCAAGGCCAAGACAATGCAAGTTTACTGCAATGGGCCAGTCTCTGGGTTAAGCTGATTTGGATGGGGTTATATGAATGTATGGAGCTTGGCTGCTGACACGTGCCAGTCGCATGAGTCCCTGACTGGTTTGTTAGGCTAATGCTGTTCGTGTAACTCCATGCTTTTGTTTCTTTGGATTTATTATCATAAGCATGTAAGTCCCCATATATATTATTCAGAGCACAAATCTATCCCCGAGTTGAAATTGCAAAAGGAGAAATTGGAAGGAACTCTTAAGCCAGCCTCCACTCAGGCACGTGAGACAGGAGAGCAAACATTTCTGCCTTCACAAGTTATTCTGTCTTGGCCTCTTTCCTTAACAAGTGTCAGGATCGGGGGACAGGCACTGGAATGTGAGCTCAATGCCAAGTTTTCATATGAAGAAATCAGGCAGCAGAATACTGTTTGTGTAAGGTGATTCTGCCTTGAACTTTCATTCTAATAAATCCTCCTGGAGTGTGTGTTTATGTGATCTGGGGTGGTTTATGTTTTGTTTGTTCATTTTAATGATACATAAAATACTTATTAATGAATGTTGAAGAAGCATTTTCCACTCCTAGTAAAATAAAGCAAAAAGCCTTTAGGGGTGAGAGGTAATGGGTGGCCATGTAAAATGAGTAGACCTATATTTATGTATGGATTTTTAGGGCAAACACCAGTGTCAGCAGTAGGTGATTATAATTTCATATAATGCTCCTAGGGCAGAAAGAAACCCTGCAGAAATCAGTGTTTTCTTGCATACGCTTGTTCCGTGAAGCTGAGTATGCATCAGGCTTGTGTTTCTTTCTTTTTAGCCTTTCTGCTATAGTAGCTCTAAAGAAAACGAGATTTATATCTAAAAGAGTATAAAACTAAAAGGCTTAAGGAGAGATTACTGCCACAGGTGCTGGCTGGAGGTGGTGAGGCATGTGTGCACCCACCACAAGCCCTTTAAAACACAGTAATATACTGTGGCATGTCCTAATGAGGGCTCTTAACAATAGAGTCAGATCTGAGGACCATTTTTCTTCGACCAACAAGAAAGCAGATGTTGAGCAGCTTCAGGCATTTGCTGTGTTTGATCAGTGTTGCATCAGAATAACAGTAAGCTATACCCACAGGTGGGCACCATCACAATCACTTCTTTCTCAGTGTGGACTAGGTCCCTCCACTTTTTCTACTGCTTTTTTTCTGGTCTAGTTCTAAGTGCCTTAAGAGACCAGACTTCCAATCTTTCATTTCCCAGGCTAGAGAAGTTTTTATTGGCATTTAGTCTGAATTTCAGGCTTTTGTTCTTACATTTGCCTGGTCCTGTTACTCTAAATCATAATTTTTCTTCTTGTGTGGTTTGTGGGCCTTTCAAGTGATAGCTGGTTGTTATAACTCTGCTTAATCAAGTTCTGTTTAACCAGCTCTTAATTTTCTGCATCCCACCGTTTCTGCATAATTGAGTCAGTTAAAGTAGGTGGTCACAGCTGAAAATCCTGGTTGTTAGACTCTCTTGTGATTGTCTATCTATTATCCTTGAGGCTTTCTTGGCATTGACTGGACTTGATGATTCATGTCCAAAACATGAACAAAGATTGTCCTAGAAGGTTAATTGCCTCATTTTCCCCTTTCCTTTGGGGATGATGGAATTGGAGAAGTTGCTTTAAAGAGACTCAGCTGAAAGAAAACTTGCTTTATCATGTGAGAGTAAACCTTCTCCTGTTAATAGAAACGGTATTATGCCAGTCTAGCTTGGGAATTAGGCTTCATTGGGTTCCCGCATGTCACGTGTCCCCCTTCTGTCATGTAGGCTGAGTTCAGGAGCTTAAGTGTTAGGCATAGGTTAAATGCCTTGAAGAGTAAGTTTAAAGTACATCTGTATTTTGTTTTATTTCTTTTTTTTTTTACTAATAGGAATTATGGTTTCTATACAAATGTCCAGCCTTTATAACTTTCTCTGCAGTGTTCATGGTAAAAAAAAGAGGCACTGGCTTATGATAGCCTGAGAGGGAAAGTTTTGTGGTCACTGCAACATCTATTTTAAAATAAATAGGCCCTTAAAGGTACCAAAAGTATTGTTCTCATTCATGAATATTGGTTGGATTAGAGACTACATAGAAAATAGTCAATGTCCTCTTTGCATCAACTATTTTGTGTTGGATATTGCATACAGAGGAAAGCCTGGGCAAAATCAGCTGTTTTCAGTGACCCTAATTTTCTTCTACATCTCTGAAAACATTCACACAGTCTGCATCACCCAGTTTAACCTTGGAAGCAATAGAGCACCTGCCCCATCCACTCCATTATCTCTGGACTCAATTCAGACCTGTGCTATGTGAATTGACTCAGTGATAAATTGATGAGATATCTTCTGTCATCAATTAAAAACTCAAAAGAACATTGAAACCCAAAGTGCTTATGTAATGAGAGGTTTAGAAGGACAATGAGGATTTACTTTGTAATGAATGTAATTGAAAAATAAACCTCAGGTGTCCACTGAGAATTAAATTTCAGACTCACAGGAGAAGAATCAGAGTTTTTAAAAATAATGATGAATCCTTGCACTTTGACTTTGACAGGCGTATCCTTGATTACTAGTTACAGAGGTAATGGAAGGTGTATTATACCCTGGAGGATGATAAATCTTTCTGATTTGAATAAAATGAGGCTTAAGAGAGCAGTGTTCACCTAATTTGCTATAAACTGACAATTGTGATTTATTAACAAGGACAAGGAAGTCACTAAGTGCTGCTGCCATACCCAATCGTTGTTTAATCAGGTGCAGGATGAAGCTAGCTGGCATAGAGCATAACTGTTGAATGCTGAAGATGGTGGGGTGTAAATAACTAGTATCTGTATTTTCACTTCAGACAGTAACATGAGTTTTCAGAGGGAGTTATATCAGCCAAATGGCAGGGGAGCAGCATCAAAACCAGGATCAGTGTATCTTCTATTCATAGTCCAGCCTGTATGCCATTTAGCAAATAGTATTTCTGATGATGCTTGTTGGCAGCGGGCAAATTTTTTGTTGTGCTGTTGTGTCAGTGTAAGTACAGCTGTAGATCACCAACAATGAACTAAAAAAGAAAGCAGAATTGTCTTGGTAAATTCAAATCTGTTTTAAACTTTTTTTAAAACTAGAATTGGATGAAATTAATTGCTTTTTCATGTTAAATTAATTGCCTTGTAAGCAGCGATCCTCAGAAGCTACCTTTTTATTACCACATTGGGGCAGATGACTTAAGAGAAATAGTTAATTCTTCACCACTGTGCATATCTTAACCTAGAGGCATCAGAGACATTGTGTGTCTGTAACAAGGTCTGTGTTCAGAAGGAAGAGTCACAGCATCTTTGTGAACAACAGATGATCAAAATCTTTCAACTTCCACCTGGCAGTCTCAAAGCAATCGGATCCAAAATTACTGTGATACTATCCAGGCCTTGCCAAATAATTTGTATATATGCCTAAGCAGATGGATCTAGCATACACCCTGCCAGCTCTTGTAGTTCTTTGACCTTGCCAGGGAGCATCATCTACATCTTTTCCAGGTTGAGGCTTAGCCATTATGTCCATGGCCAGAAAGAGCATAAAAAAGAGAATAGTATCATCTGGATCTACTGAAACGCTTCAGACTGTATATAGATATCACTGTGTAAGCTGCCTACACATATCCTAATACCCATGCAGTCCATTAGAAAATCAGTTTCAAGTGGTTCAGTTTGTAAAATAACAGTAGAGTAATTCAAAATGTCATTTTTTTTAGCCCTTCCTGCAAAAGAATTGAGATTACTTTTATATTTTAAAGTTAGTTTTGTTCATTCTCAGTTTACATCTCTATTTGATGAGTGAGTAGTCCCTTCACAAAGGTGTGTAGCAGAGGTGTCCATCAACTCATTCATGCTGTGATTAGCATACGATGGCGTGCTTTCATAACTTGCTTTAAGATTTGAAGTTCATGCAGCACTTTCCCTTTTCACAATCTCATTCCAGCAGAGCCTGGGTTTCTTTGCATTGAAAGCCTCTGAAATGCAGAATCATGAATAGAACCTGAGATTATTTTTCCTACCAAACTTGTAATTTAGTGTATGGGGTGTGTAGCTGAATTAATGGCATTGACTTTCCTTGGCCCATTATGCAAAATTGTTCTTGTTTCTCCTTTGTATTTATGGCTGCTAAATGTATTTATTACAGGGAAAGTGCTGAGTACCTGATTCATATTTCCCAGTTTAGTTTTCTAGTGGAATTCAGGGTTTTGGGATAGAACTTTGTTCATGAGACAACTCTTTCCCTTCCTGCCCTGGGAATATTTCAATTTACTCTCCAATTTTGACTAGTTATGATGCAGGGTTAAAGGTTTCAAATGGTGAAAGAAAATATTGGTAAAGATGCCACTAGGCAAAAGACTGTAGCTTCAGTTTATGCCTTATTGGATAGCTGTATGCCATAACTTCAGGAAAAGCTTTGATCATAGTTCTTACTTTACTAAGCATAAAAGGAAGATAAAGTCAAGGAAAAAAAAAGGTCCATGCAGGAGTTTAAACTGAGTTCTCTTTCTGTGCTGTGTTTCAGTCTTCTATAATTTCTGGATGGTTTCCTGCCCTCTCCTCTCATCCCACCTCATCTCATCTGATTCTTCCATACAAAGCACCAGGAGCCACGACTTGTTTACACACTGCATTTAGCCCTTCACTCTGCTGTTAGACATTTGCAGGTTGAATATATGAATGTGTGCATGTTTATATATGAATATATGGACAAGTCCCACAGGAATGGGCAGATGTGTTTTACACTCAAGCTCTCAGCATACATCAGAATTGTTCAAAAGCTGTGTTTAATAGAATACTTCCCAAGCTCTGTAAGCAGAGCAAAGCTACACATAGTGACTGGAGGTGTCAAATACTTCTTCATTTCACAACATTCAGAGATTAAAATTTTACAGCTGTCAGATACTTGTAAGTTTGGACAACATTCCTGAATGCACTCTCACAGAACACAGTGCATGCCTCTGTCTTTCTGTGAATTTTACTTGAAGTAATAATTGATTATTAACTTCTGACCAGGACACCCACAAGACAAGTGGGTGAACATTTGTGAGAGGGACAGTTCTATACGGATGCATTACTTCCACGATCAGATACAAAAAGGACTAGGTTTGCAGTTCAGTATCTTTGTGCCTTGGTAGTTTTGTCTGATTTCCCTGAAAGCTTTAGTTGTATTTGGAGCTCAATAATTAAGTTGTTTATGAAAATTTCCTCATTCTTGATTTAACGTCTGGATTAACTATATTTGTCTTTGTCTAGTATCTTTACTAAACACATGAGCACTGTGATGTGTTTAGCTTTAGAACATTATAGTCATTGAACGAGGCTGTCATTAGCTGGAAAGAGGGCTCCCTATTCACAAACCGTTGCAGTTGGACAGACTGCTGCCTGTCTGACGATGCCTTCATCTCTGGCTGGATCACATTTCTCTTGTGGTCAGCACTGATGGTTTTATACACCAGGAGGTTTCTACCTCATGGCTGTGGCCAGCCATATGCTGCCACCTCTTATGTGGGCCCACTGCTGTTAGAAACAGGTGAAGGATCCCCTTAAAATGGACAGGGGTCTTATCTCTGCCACACGATCTAGAATGAAGCTTTCGGTTTCCATAGACAATACCAATTTGTGACAATTCATTTTAAAGTACCATTACAGTGATGGGAACAGCACCAAAGCAAATGAGTGCTTTTTTATCCTCTGGTCTTCCTGCTGAGGTCTTTATTAGGTTTTACTACTTGTTCTCAGGTGTTTCACTAATCATGCTGTAATGTTTTCCAGTCCTGGCTACTTATAAAGGCCAGGATTTGGCAAAGCAGTACTGAGGAACAGCTTGTATATGCACTGATACCCAGTACAGTTAATTGCTGCTGAGTATGACATGAAGAGCTGACACTTTCTAAGTAGGAGGGATAGTTTCTCTTCTCATTCACTAAAACATGGAACTGGAGCAGCCCAGATAAAGTCTGGACCAGCTGAGATACTTCTGATTTTAAAAGGCAGCTGGACTCTGAACATATGTCTTCTGATTAGCTACAGAAATGGTATGTTTCAGCACCTAATCCTTTCCTCTCCTACAGAAAATGAGAGAAATTGCCTCAAAGCATTTGCGTCAGATGCTTTCCTATCAGACTAGACAAAAAACTACTGCAGCTTGAAAAAGCTCTACAAATAAAATATTGCACACAGAGGGACCTTCATCCTCTTCCTGTGTATTGCTGAGACAGTCATATCTTCCTGCCTATTCTTGAAACAAAGACTGCACCTCTTTTTCTGATTCAGACCTCTTTAAAAGGCTCTTTAATCTTGAAGCAAATAGACAATATTCTCCTTTGTATCAGTAGTTATTTCCAGGGAATGTAATTCAAAGAGTTTTTCCCAACTCACAGATAAATTAATTTTAGTGATGCTTGACAGCAGTTCCATTTTTCCAGGAAGAACAGTCTTACTGCAAATTGAGACTGAAGAAGTCCATTATTCATTTGAAAGATGTTTCTAGAATGTCTTTAGGCTCTCCTGGGTAGTGACAGTCTCATGGAGAAATAAAATGCCCTTGCTTTGCTGTAGATTTATTAGTACCAATATTTGCTGCAACTGCTCTCCTTCCAGAGTTCTTTGTTTTGTCATAGTCTTCTGTGTTAGAGAAATGGTACTTGTTTTGTGGGCTCTCAATGTGTTATTGATAAAGTCAGCTTGGAGAAGATAATCCTCACTGAAGTATTAAGTGTTGTTTGCCCATTTATTACAATGAGTAAACTGAGTCAGAGAGACTCTTAATTCTCCTAAAGCCACATGGCAACTTAGTGTTGTAATTAAGTTGGATTCGGCAGCACATCCTAATTGGTTTCCATGGTGCCTGAGGCCCAAGAAGCCAATAATTCAGCCATGATCAGTACAGAAATGAATTAAGTCTAAGTTGTAAGAAGTTTCATGTGCCAGTGAGAGAGAGTGAAAATGCCTTGCTCTCATTTTCATATTTATCTTTATTATTTTTTTTACAAGAGCATTCCCAATAATCTGAATAATTACAGTAGAAGTGATGGGACTGTTTTACACCATGTTCAACTGACAAAACACTTCAGAAAAACAGATGCTGTTTTGCTTTTTGCTATGCTTAGCTGCAAAGGACTTAATATAGTGATAGAGGGATGAAGAGTTCATATGTAACAGAAGTAACTGATGCTAGTGACGTATCTATAAAATAGCCAGTTCTTCAGGGACACAGGAAAAGTATCTGTAATATTAGAAACATCAAAATGGCATCTTCCAGCTCCTCTGTGATAACGTGGTAAACACAGGATTCACAACACAGATGGACAGAACACAGGCAGTCCTGCAGAAGGGTGGCAGTGGATTAGTGCTAATGCCGCATGCCTCACATCCGTGAAGGGCTGCGGACCACATGGTGCCAAAATAAAACCTGCAGGAGCTTCCCTCGGCACTTTCCCAATTCTTCCCTGAGCCATTTGAGAGCTCGGGATTTCAAATGGAGAAGGACAGGCTGCTTGGCAGGCGCAGCGTAGATGAAGCAGAAGCCCTCTCTGCCAGGTTTTGGGTGAGGGCTTCACATGCTGCCTGAACTGCTGTGTTGGGGCAATGAACACATAGTGAGGCTGGCCAGGGCTTTCTGTTGTTCCTTGGAAGTGTTTCTCTTCTCATTCAACCAAGGAAAAGGATGTCCCCATTTCCTTCTATTTGCACAAATTTACCATGCAAAGCTGCATCTCCTCTCTTGGGAATGCTGGGGGCAGAGCCTCAAGACATACAGCTTTGTCTTATATTTGTATAACAAACTTCTCTGTGGTGTTGGACAAAAGCATAATTCCCATGTGCCTTAATTCTTCCTGCAGTCGGATGGCAATATGTCCTACCTGACAAAATACCAAAGATCTCAAGGTGTTTGGAGGAGTGAACTGCATTACATGAAAGGGAGAGCCTAGCACCATGAGTGGACAAACCAGATCAAATGAGCTCTGTAGTAAAGTTCACACTTACAGTCTAGTTTGGGCTTAACGGAGGTGGCACCGATGTCAAGATAAGCACTCCAGAGGCAAATTCAGATTGTTCCTATTATTTATACTGTACTTCAAGCATGACTGGAACTTGAACTGCCAGAGAACCAGCACAATCCTTGTCACCTCCAGGATGGGCACATTGTTGGAAATGGGCACACTGGTCAAGAACTGAGCATGTGGTTTTCCTTAGAGATCATTCCCTTATAATGCACAAAGCCATGTAGTCTTGGTTCAGGGAGCACCTTGGTTCTTTTGAAAACAAAAGGTAGGGAACATTTTCCTTGTTGAGAACCAAATAAGTCTTTCAATAACTTTAACATAAGAACATGAGAAATGCCATAATAGGTCTCTGATGCATTTACTGCAGCATTCTGTCTTTCATGGGGCAGCAGCAAATCTTTACTGTTTGGGGAGGGTACACAAGCCTGGCCACCACTCCTCTCCAGTTCTCCTAGCACCAACAGTCATCCAACTGGAGAAGCTCATGTCTGCCTCTTGCCTTTCATATCTCTAATTTAGATCCATTGCATGTGAATTTGTCTAATGGATTTTTATATTATCTGACTTCACAGCTTCCTGTGGCAAAAGCATCCCAGGAGCTCATGCTTTGGAAGAAGTGTTTTCTTTTCTCTGCATTACGCTAATGTTCTAACATGAGTAAGTGTCCCTCTGGTGATGAGGGAATCAGTGTCTGAAATTCTGCATTCACCACCTCCATGATTTTATAAACCTTAGTTATATCACCCCCATCAGGTTTCTTTTCTCTAGACAGAAGAATCCTAGTCTCTGCAGTGTATTCTTCCGAAGTAGTTGCTTCCTCTCCTTGAACATTCCAATAGTCCTTTTGCATGTCTTTTCTAACACGAGTGTTCATCCTCAGGCAAGTCAGGTACCAATCATGGGCAGGTATCTGCCAAGTACAGTGTTAGGCTTCTCAGAGTCTGTCCTTAATTCTAATGTAATAGTGTATCTTGTGAGAACAACAAAGTCCCAAGCTAGGTGGAAAAACAACAACTGATGCTCTCATGCACAGTATATGGCTGAAGCGTCAAGATGCTTCATTTTGTCAATACAGTCATCTGAGTGCCCCCCATTCCAGTACATCACACCAGGTATGTGGAGTCTGAAAAGGGATGGAGGCTGTTGAAAATTTGGTGGAGAAAGGCATGACTTCTGATGAGTGTTGTCAGCCAGATAAGTTGGCAGTGATAGGGTAGTGGTCAGTACTCATACACAGAAGCTTCAGCTGCTAGGAGCCAGTATCACAGGCTGGCGTCTGCTCTCTTTGTTTAGAAACTTATTACTAAATTTACCATTGTAATTCCTCTAAAGTACGACGTAAATAACAGCAATAACAAGGCACAAGCCCTGGCAACTGTGACTGAATTAACGTATCTCTTGAGATATTTTCCTCAACTTGATTGCAGTCACGTATCAGCTTTCCAGTAGATGAGCTGGCAGAGGGCCACTGCTAACAGGACCTTCAGTAGGAAGGGTAGAGCGATCTCTTGAACTTCTTGTGATTGCACAGATCCCTTGAGTACTGAGGCTTTCAGGTGTCTTTTATTCCACCCTACTGTGTAGGTAACTGAAAAGCAAGAGCAAACTCTGTGATGGATTTGCCAACTTTACAAATAGCCTGTAGTAATCAGCAGAATATAATGATCAGAGAAATCTGCCAATGCCTTGAAGAGCCAATAAACAGTCAGTTGGTAACAGTGGAGTCCATTTGGAACAGACATTTATTTCAGAGCAATCTTCAGGAAGGGAACTGATGCAGTGATAATATCTGAAACAGGATTTGGTGTGTTCTGTACAGAAATTCAAACTCAGCTCCCATGATAAACATGAATTTTCCCATTTAGGTTTTGACAACACGTAGCAATGAGCATGGTGTACTGTTGCAGTGTTTTAAGTGAGCTCTGGGTAAATGTGCTGGAAAGAGTGCTGACTATGTGGTCCTGTGCTGACTGTGTGGCCTTCTTAACTTTGGTCATGATTAATTCTTTTCATGGTAACTAGCATGAGAGATGATAGTGTGTTAAAGTTGTGACAAAACCAGCTGTTTCCTTAAATCAGGCAAACGAAAGAGTTAACTAAAATCTTGAAGCTGAACTGATACCAAGATGCCCACCCATTGCCCATTGCCCAATTTCTCACTTTAGTTGTGAACCATCAGTAGAGAACGTTAGGTGATGTGACTTGATGACCACAAAACTCTTGTAAATGGTGCCATGCATAAGGTGAAAGAGCAAAAGACATTGATGGAGATGGCGTGTCTTACTAACCTTGTTTCTTCTGAATTTTCCCAAATAGGGTCGTGACTGCAACGTGCCCATTAATTCTTGCATCCAAAATCCATGTCAGAATGGAGGGACCTGCCACCTCACAGAGGCAAATAAAGATGGATTCAGGTAGTAACACAAAATTCATTTAAAATAAGTTATTAAATATATTTTTACTTTGTATTAAATGAACTATACTGGCCGCTTTATAAAAGCTACTGCGTGTAACACTTCTATTTGCCATACAAAGTAATTAATATGGTTTCATTGGTGTGACATATCATTACCTCTTAAATGGGCCTCCTTATTTTCTCATAGAATATACTCTTAAGAGCTATTTTGAGCAGTCTCCCTGTTCTGCACTGTGTTATCTCTATGTTAATTTTCCTTGGGGCATTTCAAGCTCACATACCCTTTTCTTGTATTTGTAAAGTAAGCATCTGTTGCTCGACAACCAGATGCAAAATGTTTTCATGCTGAAGAATCTTGTAGACAAACAGACTTAAGAGAAACAATTAGAAAACATGGAGAGATCGCCCCATCTGTGCCTGCCAGAGAATAACCTATGCAGCTGGACAAGACAGATTTCAGTTTTCCCATGTAAGAATGATGTAGAATAGGTGGGGATACTCCAAGAAAAGTCTAGAAATTTTCATGAAGTAACTGAAAGATTTGTGCTGCTACAGGCACTACTTTACAGCTCAGAAAATGCAAGTTTGAGGCCTGGCCACAATTTGTTATTAAAGGTGATAGAATTTTTATTTTTAGAATGGAGTTGCTGAAATTTTCATAGATTTAGTCCTCACTCTTTATGCTTGCTTGCACAAAATATGTGCGAGAGTAGACCACTCTCTTCTTTCAATGGCATATGCAAAAGCTTCACTTCTAAAAACTCTTATACGTTCCTGAGGATGCTGTTTTCTCCTTCATGTACCTGCCTATCTATGGCAGCTGGAGGGAGACATGGAAATGCAAGGTTTATAAATGGTGTGAGCAGGGAGTCAAACCAGTGCATTTTGATTCCAGTTTGGTTTCACCTGTGATTAAGACTGTTCCAACTGAGGTTAACAGTTAACCAAGTCAGCAAACCCATATCATCTGTCAGAAAGCAGGATTGGTTCAAAATAGAAAGAGCCAGGTGAAATTTTAAGTGAGTGACAGGACATAAGGTGCAGGGGAGTAAGGACCCCTCTCCTGTTCTCTCACTAATGGCAGGATGCTTTTTAGACTTCCAGAAAAGCACTGTGGCTTCTCTTTGACTCCTCAAATCCCTCCTGTGGGAAAAACGCTTCCATATTGCCCTGTGCATGGAACGAATGGAGAAGCAACTGCCCCAAAGCTTCTCTCTGTCTCTGGGCCTGAGCATCCTGAAGAATTCCCGTCTTACAGAAACAGATCCAACATGTGTTGGACACAGGACACTGATGATATTACAGTGGAAAAGTGCAGGTTGATAGGGATGGAGGGACACTGTCACGCTCTGTTATGAATAAAAACCCAAGGCTTTCCAGCATGGGAGGGCAGGAGTAAAACCCATGACCATATCTCCATGAGGGACAGTTTAGAGCTCAGCTTGAGCACTCATGACAAGGCTCTGAGCAGAGCAGAAGAGCACATCTCCTGGGTAGAGATCCATAGGGTCATACCAGTGGATGGTGGTGAGAGAGGATAAGAAGGCTCTGTAGATCACAGCACGTACAAATGGTCACACTACTTCACAGACCCTCTGGGTTTTGGTGAAACCACTACTCTGATCTGATATACTTCTTCTTGATTCAGATTTTAGCAGGCCAAGCAATTTGGGGAGTAAAGGTTATGGTTTGGTTTCTGCTTGAGAAGAATAAAGGTCTGGTGGTCTTCTGTTCAGGTTCCCTTCTGGTTGCCTTCACATAATAGTGTTTAGATAGCTTTTTCCAGCTTATGCCAAAGCAGAATTATACCATAATAGAATATCTGTTTTCTGTCACTCATTACGCATTTCTCCAAAATCTAGCTGATACTAAAAATATGCTAGTAAAACATTTTATAATATCCATAATAGTAGAATAAAGGCTTCAGAGTTTTTCTTCAGCATTTTTGTTCTGTTCTGTGGTAGAAAGTAAAAAGTTTGGAATGACCTGAAATAAAGCTACTTCTGAATTTTTCTCATGAAGAATTTTACAGTTTCAGAGGCTTTGCTTCAGTTCCAAATGCATGTAGTTTTTGAGATCCTTTATAAAACTGCAGGGGTGGTTTTGTTGCTTAACAACATTTGAGGCTTTTTAGGGGAGGTTTCTGCTTTTATAGTTATTTATGTAGTTTCAGTTGGTCTAATAAAAGACACATAAAACCATATCTCATCAAAATCTTGCTTCATAAAATTGAATGTTCAGCTTATGCGTTGCTCTGTTTTCTCTCCATGTTTTTAATACAGTCAGTCCATAGCCCCAGCTGCTCTGGAGAAGAGGAACGTGGAGCTTTAGCATGTCATAGAGTTATGTGGTGTGGGATGGAACAGTCAGTGACAGGGAAGATAAAGAAATACTTTGTGATTGAGTTTGCTTGATTGGTTGGGTTGGGGTTTTTTGGTGGGGAATGTCCTCTCCAGTGGATGGCAGCAGTCAGAGTTACGTGCATATAGATTGTGTTCATCACGATGGGAAAATGTTGCCTTCGATTATATGCTGTGAGGAAGCGGATGTCAAAAACATTTCATGAGAGGCCTCCTTGGATTTTTCTGTTGTGTGGCCTGTAAAAGAAATTATATCTTCTGTATATTCTCTTCCCTAGGGAAATGTATTCATATACAAGCTCTGCTGCCAAACTTGTCAAATCTTTACTCTTGTAAAAAAGAAACTTAAGCCAAAACTCTCTCTCTATGAAATGCCAAGCAGTTTAACTCTCAAGTTTCTGTAGCCTCAGACAAGAAAATTACCTTTTCAATAATGCTAAGGTAGTGATGTTCCCCAGGCAAAGACAGGAAATTCATAGTGGTGACCGGGATTCCAGCCTGACTCGCCTATTGTACCTGGTACCCACCAGGGCTGGCAGCAGCAGGGAACTGGGACACTCAGATTTGGTGTGATAGCAGGTCCTGGTGGGACAGCTGAAGGGCAGAGGTTCAGCTTGAGCTCTTGAGTCCTTCTCATCATCTTTTATTCTTGCACTTTCTCAATTCTGACTAATTCTCACATTCTCTTTTCTTGGGTAGAGATGACTTCTGCATTAAAGAACAGTCAAGTGCCACTGCTTGGCTTGTTTCTTCCTCCCTTTGAACTGCTCTTTCTAATCTAATCTGATCTGTGTTTTCTTTGACAAGAGGTTGCCAAAAATGGTGCTTATTGAGACTGATGGACAGTCAGACAATCATTTAGTATGCCTCTAAGTCTTTGACAAGGGAGTCAGAGCTGTCAGCTTTGCTTCAGTTAGCCACAGGCAACCAGCTTAAATTTGATAGCCAGGGGTATTGGGAAGCCAAGTCTCTGGATTATTTTAACTTTTCTCCATATAAAATCTCCTCCCTTTTCCACAGCATTTTCTTTAGCATTTGCCACAAACCCTAGGTTCCCTCATAAATGTAAAATCCTGGAACTGATTAACTCCCTGGTGTTAATTCAGCCTTGTTCAAGGAAATACACTGCACTTCCAGTCTTAGAGGCTACATCCATTGGGATGTAGATGTCAAAAGCTCCTTTACCAAGTAACTGTAATACTCCTGAAAGAATTTACTGTCTCTTTTTAAAATTCATCCTTTTTGAAAGGTGATACTTGCCTATTTTAATAAACAGATGCTGAACTGTTTCATTAGATTTCCGGGGGGAAAAAAGTTAATACAGTAAACTAACAACATTGTCAGTATGGTTCAGCTCTAAAGGTTTACCCCAAAAATATTGCCCTGAAGTTCTGTGTTCCCTTTGCTTTCATGAGGATAATGGGGGTTTATTCGGTTTTAGTTTATTTATTTGTAGGAAAACACAGCACTAACAGAAATTCCCTAAACTAGAGGAATAGGGAATTTGGACTTTAATGCAGTCACAGTGTCCTAGAAAATAACTCTTCCCTGTGTGGTTCCATTGTTCCTGAGGTCCAGATGAAATGCTGTCTCACACTGCTTCACTATTTAGTCAGGATAAAGTTTTCATCGTTGCCTCTGGAATTCATTTTCTCTCTGGGTCAGCTGGAGCCCGGTTGATGACCTTCCACTCACTCTGCAAGCTTCATTTTTCTTCTTAGGTTTTTTCTGGAAAACCCAAACTGCAGCTCTTTCAGCATCTGCCTCAGTGCAGGCCCCAAGGTGTATGTTTTATCTTTAATTTCAGTTCTTAGATTTGGCACATTTGAATGCAAATCAAAATAAAGAATCATACGTAAGCATGTAAAGACTCCCCGTAATACATAGGGACCAGTAGCCAAATGTCATCAATTATGCTGACATTTCCTTCAGTGAGGAATGTGTCCTAATACTGAGCAATTGTATGTTAACAATCCCATATGTATTGTTACTCATGGTAACTCTACTGAGTTGAACAATTACTGTGAGAGTATTTAATAATGTCATTTTTAATTGCATACATCCAAGCTGTCCCAGTCCTTTTGTGGAAGGAAAATGGTGTTATGTTCACATAAAAATAACCAGCACAAAGCCACTCTTGTTGCTTTTCTTAAAATGGAGAGAATTTGTGCTCCCAGACTGGGCCCTTGGATGCCAAGTTACAGCCTGGAGCATGTTTTTATGGCTGAGTTATAAACCCCTGAAAATGGGGTTTTGTAATCAGAAAGGGAGACATGATGAATGTGTCACTGCGTTTAATTAGATGTCTTTAACCCCCTCCCTAACAGTTGTATTGACACAGAAGATGGTGGACCAGCTCTTCTTCCTTATCTGCCTCCTGTGATCCTCTGGATCGTTGCAGGGTCAGCAAGAGGGCATATTTTGTTAGCAATAATGAGCTTGAGACAGGAAAAGAAAATATTCCTTATTGATTTATTGTGTCCTAAATTGGATTTATTGGAGCAGTTTGGTTTTGGTTATTCATAGTGAAGGTTTTCTAACTCTCATGACCTGGGAATGGTCCCTGAAGAACTGAATAAAGATGACTGTTAGCATGTGACCCATATGCCTGTTCTGTACCCATGTACAAGATCTTACTGTTGTAGTGGCTGAAGACACATTCCCTGCTCTTTTTTCCTCCTCTTTGTTATTCCCTTAGTTTCTGAGGTTGCACATATCATAAAGAATCAAACCTTATCCTCAGGGTCCAACCTAGGACCTACCGAACGTAGATGGACAGCCCTATCCATCCTTCCCTTGGGAGTCCCTGCACTCTGCTCAGTCTGTGACACACAGGAGGAAGAGAAACAAATGTCATGCTGACAGCAATCATTCACAGATTCTGAAAACCTCCTATTTGTTCAGGGCATTCCCAACTCCATGACACCTACAGAAAGAGGGCTAACCACCTTATGTACACCTTGTCCATCTGAGTTGAACAAAAAGTACCCTGCAGCTGTCTCTGCATGGGAAATGCCTCTGGTTTCAGAAAGCAGTGGATGGCAGTTACTGTGATTGCACTGGTGCTTTCTGGTTTTCATCCTCATCTATCAGTAGTGCTTTACATTCATTCAGTTCCTTTTCCACCACCAGAACTTGCATGGGAAAGGAAATGAAAAGCTGGGTGAATGTGTAGTTTGGACTGAGACTCAAAACGACCCTTCCCTTCCACACACACACCCCCCACACCCTCTTCTTTCTGTGACTAGTGAGCACCAGTACTGGCAATCCCAAGCTTCAAATCTCGTTCCTGGCTTCTTAGAAGCCACTGAAATGACTGAAGCACTTAACATGTGTTTTTAGACTCCCTTTTAGGAAACTGTGGCCTCCACCTCTTCATCACTTGCAGCTAGTTTAAATATAAAGGTTCTCTTAGCAACCAGAACTTTTAGATCTAGAGATGAAACAGAGATTGAAAAAAAGAAGTCATTCCTCAACCACTTAGTTTCTTACACTCCCTCTAGGGACCATACATCACAGACTTGTGAGAGAAAATATTTGGTGTCATTACTCTTCAGTAGTGTCCACATCCTCACAGAACCATTGTTTGTTTGTTTTTTAGTTGAATTACCTAGACATCATCAGCTCTTCTGCAAAACGATGTTAGAGGAGCTGCAGAAGTACTGAAACCTTATTGCACTTGTAAAAGCAATCATTCCCAACCATTTCTTGTTTGGACAAGTGACAAAGTGGTAATGAGAAGAAAATGTTATGTCTGTAAACTCAATTCAAGCCACTGTTCTTCAAAGAGAATGATCTATCTAAAAGCTGCCAAGTGACCCTGTGATTGTGCAGTCCTTGGTAGGCAAGAATCCGCACACTCCCAAATCACTAACAGAGAAGACAAGGATTTGAACATTGTGGTGTTCACTCTCCTGCCATGGAGTTGCTTACTTGAACTCAGAGCTAGTGTTATCAACAGAGTCGGCAAAGGGAAGCATGATAGAGGCTGCCTCCTGCTGCTGCTTTTATGTCTCATGTAAACGATTACATGACCCCGTGAACCATCAGGCTGCATCCTTCATAAAACACACTGGGTTAAAGTGCTCTGTACTGTACAGCAGCAGTGAATTTGGCTCCAGCAACTCACTACTGTATGTTTTAATTTCAGTTGTACACCTCAAACCTCCTGCCCCTTCTGAGCCATGCTAACTTAGATTATCTTCTTTCTTTCTCCAAAGCTGTTCTTGTCTGCTTGGGTATGAGGGGGAGAGGTGTGAAATAAACCCAGATGACTGCGAGGATAATGACTGTGAGAATAACTCTACATGTGTGGATGGGATCAACAACTATGTCTGTATCTGCCCTCCTAACTACACAGGTAAGAGGGAGCCACAACTGAAAAAAGAACAGGAATCCATGAGGAGTTCCTTCAGTGCCTGAAGGAAATGGACCAGACGCACATTTACTTTGTCCAAGAGTGCATAATTCACCAAGAACCTAGTCCCATTTTAAAGCAACCTGGATGCCTTACTGGAAGGATTTTAGTTTACCAATATTGCAATACACATGCTCACAAACATGGCCACTTAGTTCTGAGTCAAAATACCAATGCCTCACTGTAAAAGGCAGAAAAAATAATGAAGTTGAAGGTGTCAGAGGTATCTGTACTTCTGCACACAGTCTCTAAATGTGTTTCAGAAATATTCCCGGTACTGAGCAGAGTCTGATATATATGCTTCTGTTTTGAATCTTGGAAAATAGAGATAGTTCCTGTTTAAATTATGGTAGGAGAAAAGCTTCGGGGCATGGCTTTCACCTGAGACCTCAAGACACATTCCCTACCCTTTTTTCTTCCTCTTTATTTAGTTATTAAAGGAAATGAGCTGACAGTGTGCTGATTGAGTTCATTATCTCCATTTCACAAGTGGAAGAGCAAAAGATATGTAAGAAACTGTGGGCTCAGTTGTAGCTCAGCAGATGTGCTAAGTCCACAGTGACAGAAGTTGGTAACTGAGATAGAAATGGAATCTGTAACTCCAGAGCCCATTCTGCATTTCAGATAAATTCCTTCCTAGACCTTCTACTAGAGCAGAAACCCTCTTAACTGGAATCTAAAATGCTTTTTCTCAAGTCAGCACTGGAGCACACCATTGACTCATTTAAACCATGTTAGCACGGCCTTCCTGGCTCAGCATGGAGTGGTAAGGAAACACCTGCAATAGTTCCTACTTCCATCCTTTGAAATGGGTTTATTACCTTCTAAGCATGGAGAAGTAATGAAGGGCTTCTTGTACACTGGAATATATTACATGTCAGGGGATTTAATGAGAATCAAGCTTGAGTGGCTGAGTAAGGCAGGAGGAAAGCTTCTAGAATTTCCAAACTCTTAAAATACTTCTGTGGCTGATACAAAGGGGGCCCATGTAAATCTTGAGCTGAGAAAAGCCTTATGACTTGAATGTACATTTATTGGAGTTCTCAAATGATATTTCTGCCAAAAAACCTGAAAAACTTCAGCTTAGCAGAGTAGAGCATTTTGCTTATAGGATGTTGAGCCCATTGTGCTTACTTGTGCACTGTTTATACGAGCTGCTCCTGGGTGGTTTCAAATAAAACTCTACACAAGGAGGAGGAGTCTTTACATTTACAAGAGGAAATATATTTGCCCTGAATTTACCAAGAAAAGACATATCTAGTAAGGAACTGAATGCAGTACATATGCAAATGCACTTTCCTTTTAACATATTGCAGGGTGGCTTTTTTTGCACAGATAAAAAAGGTAAGAAAAAACTAGATTGAGATTTCTTCTCAAGTGGAGGTGTGGGCAGGGGCCAGAGGACTCGTGATAATTCATGGTCAGGTTTGAAATCTTTTTTAATCAACTTCCAGCTCTTTTTATTTTTCCCTGAATATTGCCTGTGCTGTGCTTATGCTTATTAGCAGGAGTTTGTCAAACACTGAATCTCAGTCTTGCAATGTGGAATGCACACAGTTGGATATAGCATGCAATAAGCATTTTTTATCACAATGCAGGCAATGGCTCTGACTACAGTTGAAACAAACTGAATTGTTGAAGAAGAGCAGGAATTACTTCTGGAAAATATAATATGAATCATAAGTGAAAACCTGAAGATTTACAATAGTTTATGTTGCTTAAAAATAGGAAAAGTTTGGTGGTGAAAGGATTGCTTTAACCTGTTTTACCTCCATTTTGGAGAGGGATATTTCATCACACCTGGTCAGTCACTGGGAAGGACTCAGCTGGCTGTGATGAAATACCCGTCAGAGGTACACCCGAACCTCTCTGAGCAGAAAGGCAGGGAACAGCAGGAAATGGTTGGAAGAATATAAGCCATCAGCCAAACATAAGTTACATACCAGCCAAGTCAATCTGAGCTGTGGTTTTGAGGGTCCTCTAAGAGTTGAATCCAAGCACAAAAAAATTGGACATTATCTGAAGTGACTTGATTGAATGAACAACAGCGAAGTGAATTCCTTGGTAATACATAAGCAAGTTGTGAAGAAACACTTTGAAAGGATTTGTGTACCCGACCTGAAAAGAGAAGGATCTGCTGACCAAAGGGTTTGACTGTAGTTCCCTGTGACATTCAGGGCATCTCTGTATATACTCTCAACCTTTTTATACTGAAGGAATACACGAAACTACTACGGCAGTATCCCTTAAAACACCAGGGTAGGTGCAGATGACTTTAACATCGTGTTGAATATATGAAGAACATTGAATGCTAACGTTTCAGAGAGAAAGCGAGTCACTGGAGGGATCAGGAATACTTATTCCTCTGCTCAGAAAGATGCAGGAGGTACCTGCCTCCCTCTCAGGAGCTGACTGTGCTAAACATTGTGTTAGCAAACTGTGCTTCAGAGCTGCCAAGTGTATGGATTTTATCTATATTTAGATGAACAAAGAATGGCTGATGGAGGGAACTACAGGGAAGTAGTTTTTCTGTGAAGTAATCTGGGGAACAATGAGCTCCCAGTGTGACACTTAGTCTAAAAGGGCAGGGATATCCATAGGCAGGGTGTATCTGGTAAGACAGAAAAGACAGGTAGTATCTCTTTATGTTGTGCCCAAATACTATACTGTGTTCTGGTGTTCAGAATTCAAGGAGTGGGTTGAGAGATGAGGAAGAAGATTAGAGGTGCAAGATAAAAAAACATTGGGGGATTAAAAATAGGTCTTGGAAAAACTCCAGAAAAATCTTACTTGGCATAACAAAGTGTAGGCAGTCAAAGCAAACATGTGTATGGGGAATAGGAGTTTCTTTAGAAGGTTCTTTGGTGAACATGGCCTTCGTGGCTGAACAGATCCAGAGTATCCATGTTTACCAATGTAATTGTACAAGAGTTGTTGGTTCTAAATGCAAACTGGATTTCTCAGCAGATGCTGTAGTTAAAACACAAGTTACTTCAAGAATGGCCTACATTACACTGGAGATCAGAGTAGATGGTTCTATACTGATGATCTGTGATGTTTTGAGTAACATCCAGGCTGTTGGTTAGAAATGTCCAGCTCAGCTATTGCAGATTCCTTCTTTTCTTGACTGTAGAGGCAGGCAGGCTCTAGGAGCACTGTGACGTAGGTAGTGTGAATCCCTCATCACTCTTACAGTCTTGGATGCCATAATGCTAGTAAGACTGCAATGATATTACTGTAAACACTGCATGTATGGAATTAATGTATGTTTTCATACAAAGAATACTCTGAATACAAGGAGGAAGAAGATCCAAGAGCATGCATGTGTGGTGTTGTTTAAGAAATATTTGGGATTCCCTTCGGTTTAGTTGGCAAATGGTTAAATGATGATAGTAAATCTTATGTTCCTAAATGAAATGCAAATTAAAAATGCATGTGTTGAAATTGTTGACTGTTAACAGAGTTGCAATATCCAGGGTTTGGTTTTTTCCATACCTTCGTATTTTCCTGCTTTGTCTCTGTCTGACGAGTTCTACTTGTTACAGCCTTTTTAGGAAACAATATCTCAAATAATGAAGTTTTGCTTTCACTGGTTGGAATAATGAAGGCCAAAGATCTTTCTTCAATTAATAACTTTTTGCAGTGTTTTGCTTTAAAAGTCTGTGGCAGTCTTTTCCCCCACTCAAGGAGATGAAAAATGGCCCATTTGTGAAGTGACTGCTGAGGGAAGGAATTTCCCACACTCCAGCTCCATTTCACTTTCATTTAAAAAAAGCCTCAAACCACCCACCCACACACCAAACCCAGCCCACGCTCACAATAACCTCCTTCCTAGTGCCTTTCCAGCTACTCACTTACAACAACGTGGAAACACAAACAGATTCCATCAAACTGAGAGGGAGGATAGGCAGAGATGGCCATAAAGGAAGATTCAAGCCCTGACCTGCACCGCCAGGTTTCCTCAATTCCTGAAGTCAGTATTTTCAATGCTTGTTGCCTGCTTTTATATAATCAGACTGATACTCGTACTGTGTAGCAGAGTCCTGATGGCTTTTATTGTAAGCCGATGTCTTCTTTTTTTTCCCTCTCCCCAACTGGTTATTTTAATCCTGAAGCTAAATTATACATATATATTTCCTGCAGGATAACCGTGTACCCAAAGTCCAGCCAGCTCTAAAGCCTGAGCAGCCCGGGGGCTGGTTTACAACCTGGTTGTACCCTTTGATGGATTACAGCTTCTCCTTACAGTTTTATAGGCTTTCCTCCTCTTCAAAACCAAGCACCTATAGGGACATCAAAAGTGAACACTATGAGTTTAGATCAGTCACCCTCATTCTTTTTGTGTTTTTCTCATTTCTATCTTTTGGGCTTTAACATCTCCAGCTGATGATACAAACATTCTGCTGTCCCCCTAACTTTGTCGTTAGAAACAGAGGACAAAATCCATACAATTTTTCCCTTGCATTCCTGTTTTCTATTCACTACTGTCTTGAGAGCCACTGTTTTGTTTGCAGTTCATGTACAGTTCCATACCTCCAAAAGATCTCTTCAGTCTCACTATCCTCTGTGCTTTCACTTGAAGAGGGGTCCAAACATATGTAAAGGACCAAATGGGCTGTACCAGACATGTACTTTGAATGGTTTTATGCTTTACTTAATAGCCTGTTTTGTCTTGTTTGTTTGCTGTGGCTTTTTCTTGTTCCTGTGTGTTTGATTTTAGCAAGAAGCAGCCTTCCAGTATCTGAAGGGGGCCTATAGGGATGCTGGGGAGGGGCTCTTCATTAGGGACTGCAGTGACAGGACAAGGGGTAATGGGTTCAAACTGAAACAGGGGAGGTTTAGATTGGATCTAAGGAAGAAATTCTTTCCTGTGAGGGTGGTGAGGCACTGGAATGGGTTGGCCAGGGAGGTTGTGAGTGCTCCATCCCTGGCAGTGTTCAAGGCCAGGCTGGACAAAGCCTTGGGTGGCATGGTTTAGTGTGAGATGTCCCTGTTTATGGCAGGGGGGTTGGAACTCGATGATCTTTAGGTCCTTTCCAACCCAAACTATTCTATGATTCTATGATATGTAGTGCTTACACACAAAACAAATCAGGAAATATTCAGGGTTTGCTAAGCATCCGATAAAGCCTCAGCAAACAGCCACACCTCTTTGTTCTGAAACCTAAAAAGAAATAGACAGTGGCTTCTACTACTGAAAATAGGTCTTTTCTAAACTACATGGCATTCCGTGGCAGGGAGAGCAGGAAGCAAGTGGTTGAAAATAGTTTGTGTCCCTGGGAAAAAGCTGTAAGCAGTTTGTATCACATTTTGAAGAAAAAATGTATCTCAGAAAAAAAGCTAGAAACTATTTCTGGGTTTATGTGTTTGCAAGAGAAGGCTAAGATCTATTTTACCTTAGGGGACCTTGTGGTGTCCTGTGGTAGACGGTATCTGAGATTTCTGCAGTTATGCTGCTTTTAGGCAGAACACTATTCACTGGTAGTGATTATGGTCCCTTTTTTGGCATATGTGATTGTGGTAATGTTGTGTGGCCAAAGCCAAGTGCTCAGTCAAGCCAAACAGCTCTGGAAGAAAGAAGTTGTGGCTGACACCCTTTGCTGGAGCTCCCCAGCCTGTTTCCCATCACTAACCATTGCTGGATGTGCAGCAGTCACCAGTGGGCACCAGTGCCAGCTAAGTGAGGCTGAAGCAGCACTGTAGGTTGGGTTTTCCCCCTTGGGAGTTTTTAACTGCATACGTGCTATAGGAACAGGAAGGTTTTATGTAGTGTGGTTCAGCCCTGTGGTTCTGCAAGGATATGGACTGCCTAATAAGCACTGAAGGCTTAAACAAGCATTTAACTATCAACCTCTTTTAAAATGTTGAAACTTTAGCTGTAATTTCCTTGAGACAAATGGAGAAAATTGTGGTCAAAGTTGAGTGGATTTTCTTTTATTTGGAGGCGTTCTGCCTTACATGGAACTTTCTCAGTTTTAGTTACTTGGCAAATGTGAAGTGTGTTTGCTTTCTGTGCAAAAAATAAAAAAGGCTCCCACATTTCCCACTTGTATAACTATGAATGAGAAGCTGGAAGTTTTGAGCTTTGTTCAAGAGCCTAAACCCATTTCCAGCCCTGTTTTATATAAGAAAGAACCACATGCCATTGCTATCAGATTGGACTCTGTGCTGGGACAGAAGAAGGAAATAGCACAGTAACTGGCAGTGCTGCAGCCAGTCTTTAGTCTCAGTGTGGGTGTCCCATCATGGTGGGGTTTCTGCTCCAGGATTCCTTACTGGTCATATTCCCACTTGTAAAATGTAATGTGTCATGTTTGGGGAACCAGATATATTGGAGAATTTCTCTATTCACCACATTTTCTTTAGGAAAATGGAATGTCAGCTACTACTGTCTTAAAGGATGGGTGGAGTGAATGCCATCCTCAAATGGGATTCACAATTCATTAAATCCAGACTGTGAAGAAACATATCAGAGGATTGGAAGTTAACCACAAGCCCAATACTACCTGCTTACTGGCAGGTGGTACCTAACACATAGTTAATAAAGCTGGAAGGAACAGAGTTCAGCTATAGACAGTGTATTCAGCACTCTAACACCATGATAAAATGTGTAGACAAGGCCCTAAGTGACATGGTTTAGTGGTGAACTTGGCAGTCCTGGGGGAATGGTTGGACTTGATCTGAAAAGTCTTTTCCAACCTGGTTGATTCTGTGATTCTATGATGTTAGAACTGCCAGGAGGAAATGAGTACATCTTTTTGCAAATAAAATATTCTCCAGAGTCCTCTATTGGTTCAGAAACAGTATTGGGTTTACGTGGCAAAGTTTTGGTAGCAGGGAAGGGTTAGGGGTGGCTCTGTCAGAAGAGATCAGAAGCTACTCCCCTGCCACTGCCCAAAGCTTAGCTCATTGGCGGTGCTGATAGAAAATGTGAGAGGAGCAACTGTGCAAACACCAAGCTCAGTGAAGGAGAAGGAGGAAGAGGTGCTCAGGGGACTGGAGCAGAAATACCCCCTTCTCCCAAGAAGTCCACAGTGAAGTGAAAGCAGTTTCCCCCCCCCCATCCCCCCTCCAGCCCATGAAGGAGCACGTGAGAGCAGCTATCCACACTGAAGCCTATGTAGGACCCTATGCAGGTGGATATACCTCAAAATAAGCTGCAGCCTACGGAAGGCCCCTGTAATGAGCAGAGAGTCCTGACAGGCACTGAAGCCCCTGGAGAGGAGGAGCCCATGTAGAAGCAGCCTGTTCGTGAAGAACCCTATCCCATAGTGAGGACCCATGCTTGAGCAGTTCTTGAAGAACCACAGCCTGTGGAAAGGACCCACGTCGGAGGAGTTCATTAAGGACTGTATCCCATGGGAGGGAGCCTGTGCTGGAACAGGGGAACAGTGTGAGCAGGAAGTGGCAGAGACAAAACATTATGAATAGGCCACAGCTGACATTCCCCCATTCAGACCAGCATGAGCCTACGGTGTGTCCAGTGTTCTGTCTGCCAGCCTGGAAAGGATGGCTCCGAAAATATCTGGCATCTCAGAAGTGGCTGGATGTACTAGACTGTGTGAATAACTGAATTGATCCCAATAGATTCCAGACAAATTCCAGACATATTCCAGACAAATCACATAATGGAAAACATCCATATGAAATAATATGGCTCAGAAATATAGGGGGTCCAGCAAAATGAAGACCTCTTCCAGTCATTCTGAGGGATAATGCTATATGCAGGTTAGCACCTTGTAAGAGCATTGGAAATTGTCTGGTTCAGTGCATGTTTTACACACTGTGGGGTGTGGTATTTGTGATGTTGAATGTGAGTTTTCATCCTTTGGCACTGCATAGAACTGGAATGAATTTCTTCTTCGAGATTCAGAAAGAGTGAATTATCTCCTTATTTCTCTCCCTAGATTTTGTTGTTTAATCCGTTATATCTTTGCTTAACCTCAAGATTAGAGGTATCCTTAATTCTGAAAAGCAAGCCACTTTGGGAATCTCTGTGGAGAGTCTAACTCCAGATTCCTACTTAAAGAGGCCAAAACTTGATATGTGAAAACTCAGGTCTGAATTTTTAAAGCATTAGGACAGAATAAAAAGCCTAAAATAACTTTTGATTCTTTTCCTACCAAGTGTTGTGGGCACTGTTCAGAGAGCAAGAGCAGGTTCGTTAATGCTGCAGAAAGAATCCTGCTGCAGTGCAATGCAGGTGATGTACGTTTTGGGATCTAACATGGGCTCTGAGTGCATTTGCTACTGAAAACCTTCACTGAATTGTCTTCACTGCAAATTGAAATGGTTTGGAAGGAAAAGATTTTTTATTATTTTCCAAGATGAACCTCAAATATTCTGCATCAAACATTAACAACATTCCTCACTGAAGTGTTTTCTTGGAGGAACATCCTATGTCTGTTCCACTCAGCCAGTTTTAGGTTCGCTGTTCTCCTGAGATTTCCAGTTGGCACTGACTTGTTTTTAATAACTGGAAGGAGACAAGGAAAAGAAAAAGCAAACCCCATTTTCTTCTGATGCAAGTTGTTAGGTATAAAATGAGTAATCTCTTACGATAAAAACAGTGCAGTGTTTTTTTATGATCAGTAAAAAAGAAGATTCCATTCTGACTTACCTGGCAAAATTCAGCAAATTGCAACATAACATTTAACCATTCCAACATATCTTTTCTCCCTGTGCAGACTGTAGAAGTTTCCTCATGTGGATAAAGGGCAGGCTTCCTTCATCCTTTCTTCACTGGAAGTCCTTTCCTTTTCTTAAGTACTGTTGCGAAATTCCTGACAGCATTTTTGCTTTAAGCCTCCCAGGCCCTGCAAAAGCTGCTCTCACATTAGGGATGAGACTATTTCCTGTGTTCCTTTATCTGTTATTTCATGAATACTCTGAACTGAGAGACCACAGTATCCCCCAACTGACATGTGAAACAAGAGAAAAACTATTGAACTCATTGGTTGCAAAGTGGTGGTGGTCTAGGTTGTCTTTTCAGAACTGCAGCTTTACTTACAGATAACTAAGTAAAATATGATCACTACATCCAATCTCTCTTTTACTGATTAAGGAGAAATAGTGTAAGTTGGACCCTGGTTCTAAAAGTCTAATGTGTCATGAAATAAATAGCTCTCATGACAGCATAGAATGGAAAAAAAGAAAGATTATTATTAAATTGTGTGTAAAAGTCATCTTTATTGCTCTATTGTTGTTTTGGCTTCCTTCTGAGACATGCGGAAGACTACAGAAAAGCCCAAGCATGTTTTTTGGCAGCTCTTCATAAGCAGTGAGTCCTGTGAGACGTGAATGTGAAAACCCCATGAAATTCATGATTTTGCTGACAAAATAAGACCAGGAAAATGCTGCATGACACTAAAGAAATATGTTTTGCTGTGTTCTTTAAAAAGCAATGACCAGTGCCGGTGAAGGGGACGAGGGAGGTAGGCTCAGAGAGGCAAAAGAGCTTTAGTAATGTCTGGGGGGTTTTCTTTTTCTGGGAGATCCACCCGTAGTATTTCATCTGCCAGCACAACTTGGTTCTCACCTGAGAGTTGCATGTTTTGTGGCAGATCAGACTGCTTCCTTCATGTTTCTAGTGCTTCCTTCTCCTAAAGAGGCACTAATGACCAGCACACTGCCAGCAGCCAGAAGAAGCTTGAAATGCTGTGCTCGCAGAGCTGAGGATGTGCTATCCTCATAAAGGTACCCTCTGCATGTCATACCTCAGTTCTACATACCCCACAACATTAGTGACCTAATATGTCCAGATATTAAAAAGAGTAAAATCTAACAGCATAAACTGCTTTTCTCTTGTGAATCTGGCCTAGTCTTAACCTGTTTTTTGGTGGGGTACATTGCATGTTGTAATCTATTTTCTTGGGCTCTGATGAATCATCAGAAATATGATCATGAATATTTCAGAATCATGAAATAGTTTGGGTTGGAAGGGACCTTAAGATCATCCAGTTCCAACCCCCTGCCATGGGCAGGGACACCTCACAATAGACCATATCACCCAAGGCTTTGTCCAACCTGGCCTTGAGCACGAGAGTAAGAGTGCCATGATGAAACAAAAAACATTACTTGGGATTAAAAAATGTTTAACTGATTAGGAAAGAGATAGAGTTGTCATTTTGCTGACTTTGATACAGCCACTTCAGAAACCCTTGTGTACCCAAGTTGGAGGTCTGATGTGAGAGTATGTAAGAGAGAGGAAAATGGGGAGGCTGGGTTGTTTTCTACCTTTGGGAAGGCATTACACTGAAGTTTTCTGGGTTTTTTAGTGTGATCAGATATTGTCCACAGAGAGAGTCAGTGCTGCTAGAAGTTGGCCTAAGATTAATGTCCAGTTTGGTTTTAGGTTCACATAGCTATCCAGTGAGGAATTTGGTCTGGGCCTTTAATTGCTGCACAGAGAAGCAGCCCTGTGTCACTGCAAAAAAAAAGAGGATCAGATTTTTCCTCAGATACTGACATGAAAGTGGTCAATGATTATTGCACTTCCAGGTCTGAGGGTAGATTTTTTTGGCCCAGATATTCTCTGAGTGAATAAAATAGGAGAAAGTCTGTGCATGGCTGGTGCCTTGGGTTTTGCCTTGAAGAAAAAGTTTGCAGAAAGTGTTTTATTTCCCTGGCATGTTTTCTGCAGCATTTAGTGAACGTTGCGGGAGCCTGAAATCATCTATCAAGAAGAATTTTGTTCCTGAGATGAGGCTGCTCCAGTTGCAAGGCATTCCCAAATGAGTTCCCTAATGAGTGATAGATGGGAAAAATAACAGGAAGGATCCTTACATGTTCCAAGTTTTGCGTGAAAAATGATAAATTTTTTGGATGCTGTGTTTGGTCCCTAGCCTAGAATTCTCCTACATTTTGATAATGGTGCCTTCGGAATGACACAGTGAGTCATAATATTTGACATTTGGGGAGATTTTTACTGCATCTCTAAGCATTTGTCAAGGCTTTTGAGGAGAATGCTTTAAGAAGAATTACAGTTTCCTTTGAGAGTTTATGAAACTCTTCTTTTTTTCTTTTTTTTTTTTTTTAAGCCTGTTCCCTTTTTTTTTTTTTTCAAAACAACCAAATGAAAAAAGCAAAAGAAACTTCCAAAGTGCGTATTGACCATTTTTAATGATGGTTTAAGACATCTGTCCACACTCATTAAATGGTCTTCCAAAAATATTTCCAGCTTTAGATCACTGAGTCCTTTTAATGTCACTAACCAGTTGCTTTTTTCCATGTTTATTTTCACATAAGGTTCATAGCACACAGGGGACATGAGGAATTGAGGAATACCAGGACGATGAACTGGCAGTTATCCAGCAAGTTCTGTCCTGCTCATGTTCATGCCCAAAGGCCGAGGAGGTCACTTTGTTAGCATTCGGGAGGATTGGTGCACCGTGGGTTTGGGGATTGCTTACTAAATAGACCTGTCTCCAGTTCTGCCACCTGAAAAGTGCGCTAATAGCTGTCCCCAGTGACAGCTGTATTCATGGTTGTAAGACTTGAACATCTTTAGTTGCTTCTGTGGAGTGAAAAATTACAGTGGCAAATGTCAAGTCCAGCGAATTAGGTTGCCTTGGTTCCCATGGATCTGCAGCATTCAGTTTCCTTGGCATGTTGGCATGTCCCGCTTCCTGAGCTGGATACATTCATTACATTTGCCTAAGACTTGTTCAGGGCTGTAAAAATACTTGGTAGTATTTAATAGTGGTGGCTTCCAGGGATTCCATGGCTCCAGATGGAATTAGTTGTCCTATGTCTGATACTACAAACAATAAACTGTCCACTGCAGATTGCCATGCCAGACCTCTCTGGTACTGCCAAACCCAGCCAGGAAAAAGTCACGAGGGTATGCACAGCACATAAATACCAGGTTTATGCTGGTAGTACCCTCTCTCATGCTTCCAGGACTTGTATTCTTGCTCCACTTTCTCACTAATGCTTCACAACTCTCAAAAGCAGATATGTTAGAGACAGCAACTAAAAAATAAAGAAGAGTAATTTCTGGAAATACACATTATATTTCCAATATGAAGAGTCTAATAAAGACATTTGTAACTCGTACTTAAGGGAGGCCAGAGATGTGGGGGAAATAACCAGAAGGAGTGAGCTGGGGGTGTTAAAAACTTAAACCATACCTGTCACCACTAGAGCCAGCCTCGAAACTGTGCTCTCTGTCATCCCTGCCAGATCACTCTTAGAACAAATGGTTCTGATTTGCAATTTCCATCTGAATGGGGTTTGCTGGGCTTGTGAATTCAAGTGTTTCTGTGTAGCCAGTACATTCAGAAGACAAGGACTTTTGAAAATGGCATCTTTCCCAAGGCAGGTGGAGCTGCAGCTTCAGGAAAACCCTGTTAAACCCTGCCAGCCCTCCAGCACATCTCACCTTACCGTTTTCCACACACTAGCTGCATGGTGTGTTGCTCATGTGATGGTATGTGTCGTGTACAGGCACAAAATACACCTAACCCTGAAACCCTGCAGATGTGGTTCTGTGATAGCTGCACAGGGGACTTTGGACTGTAGCTTGTGGGGGTTTCCATGTTGAAAGTACCTGGCTTTTGCTTTTCCTGCAAGGCTTTGGGAGGTGCGGGAAAGGTTTCTTGGGAAGGCAAAGATTCCTGTGGTCTTTGGCTGGATCTCAAATCCTGGGGTACTGAAGTGTGACCTAATAATTTAGGACTCCAAGAAGAATGGTATTTAAATAAACTATCTGGGTTTGAACCTTCTAGCACTATTAATTATTAAATGCATACAAATCCAGGGAGGTGCATAGCATGTAGCACACCATACCTCGAAACAGCTGAGCTGAGCTCACATGTGATGGATTCTTTTCTGAACAGACATCATCCCCTGTGAGCACAATAGGGCTAGTACTTGTCTTACAAATACTGAATGTTCCCTAATTGCATGCAGTCCTAAAGCTGGTTCCTATTATTGAAAGTCGCAGAGGTTTTGGGGGAAGGCTTGTGGGTTGTTGTTCTTTTCCAAAATGATGTCCCACCAGCTTCTTTGGCAGAGCAGTAACTAGGGCTAAAACATGTTTCAGTGTGAAAATGTTAGGGTCTAGTGTCCTGGGTTCAGCAATAGCAGTCATTTTTCTCCTTCTTAGTGCTGGTGCAGTGCTGCGCTTTTTGGATTTAGCCTGAGAACAGTTCTGGTAACACACCAATGGTTTAGTTGGTGCTCAGTAATGTTTACTCTGGCCAGGGACGTTCTAAGTCTCATGCTCTGCCAGGGAGGAGGTGCACAGAAAGTCAAGAGGAAGCAGAGACAGGACACCTGACCCAAACTAACCAAAGAGGTATTCCATACCATAGCACGTCATGCCCAGTACATAAAATGGGGGCAGTTACCAGAAGCCCCAGACCGGTACCAGCTGGCTGTTGGTTGGCGGGTGGTGAGTGGTTGTGTTCTCTTCCCTTCCTATGTCCCTTGCCATTACTGTTATTGGTGGTAGCAGTAGTGGGTTTGTGTTGTACCTTAATTACCAAACTGTTCTTACCACACACCATGGGGTTTAATTTTTTTGGATTCTCCTCCCCATCCCTCGGGGAGCAGGGGAAGGAAGGAGTAGGGGAGTGAGTAAGTGGCTGCATGGTTAAACCACAACATCTAACGTTCACCGTTGTGTCACTTTCTTGGCTTGATAGAAGAGGTTCTGGGTCAGGAACTGTCCATTTGATCCTTCCTCTGTCACCAAGTGGAGTTTGTCTGCCAGTACATTTTGTACCAGCCTTTCAAATTCATGTGATAGAAACAGTACAATCTCTATAGGTCAAAGGAGCTCAGTTTAGTGAAGTCTCATGTGCCTTCATAAGCAATAGCATTGCTTACTGCTGAACTACTGAGCTGCTTACATTTAGGGAGCTTCGCCATCCATTTGCCATCATGGCTGGAGCTGCTTCAGAATTGTTCAAGCTGTGTTACAGCAGTGTTGCTTTTTCCTTCCTCAGGTGAGCTGTGTGATGAGGTGATTAACCACTGTGTTCCTGATCTGAATCCATGCCAACATGAGTCCAAATGCCTTCCCCTTGACAAAGGAACCAGGTAAGCGTGTGTGGATGTTGATCTGCATACACTGAGCACATCCGTCCATTGGCCTGACTGGGGCTGAACAGGCAGTGAGTTTGGGATAAAAATCATCCAAATTAACACAAACAGTGCAAGACTGTTCATACTTCAGACCATGACACATTTCAATTCCAATGCAACCATACAGACTTTTATAGTTTTCTGTGGCTTACTTGAAAATAATGGAAGTACCACGAGAGCAGAAAAAGTCCTCTGTAAGAGAGCATGGAAAAAGGACTTTTGCAACAGTTATGCAAAGTATCTTATCCTGCATCAGAAATTAAAGACAGTTTCCTTCTGTTCCTTTGGGCATCCATCAATTCTGGCAGCGTAACAGGAGCCTTAACTGATGTAACCCAGCTCTCCTTAGCCCTTACTGACTCAGTGCTAAATTCCAATCCCCATCCTAACCACTGAGAAGTGAAACAGAAACTTGTAGCCAGAGCAGAAAGCTGCAGGTCAGGAGTCTTCTGTTGTGTCCCCACTTCAGCTGTCGCCTTCAGGATGGCTGGAGGTGTTGGGGTGCACTGGCGCAGGCCAGCCTTGGCCTCAGTGGGGCGTCTTTCCCCACACTTCTGTCCTGGACAGCAGCAGCAAGCAGCTAACTGAATGGCTCTGCCTCATAGAATCATAGAATAGTTAGGGTTGGAAAGGACCTTAAGATCACCCAGTTCCAACCCCCCTGCCATAAGCAGGGACACCTCACACTAAACCGTGGCACTCAAGGCTTTGTCTAACCTGGCCTTGAACACTGCCAGGGATGGAGCACTCACAACCTGCCTGGGCAACCCATTCCAGCATCTCGCCACCCTAACAGGAAAGAATGTCTTCCTTATATCCAGTCTAAACCTCAGGAACCACATTCTTCCTTGTCCATAGAAAGAAGCCTCGCTCAGCTCATGCTTGATTTTGTGAAGTCTGCATTTGCATTTGCATTTCACAGGGGCAAAATAAAGCCTCACAGTTTAAATGGTAGTAAAGTGGAGATGTGGGGGTTGGGGTGTTTTGAGAGGTGCATATAGCAGTGTTCATCACTTGTGTGGTGACAGAATTGCAGAACAATTTAGCAAATAGCCAATTGAAAAGTCAGACTTTGTGGAAAGCTTGTAAGGAAAAGACCTTTGAATCAAAGAAGTAAGAAAAGAATACAATTCAGGAGTGTTCAGTGCTGTGTGAGCTACATTCTGTGCTTGTTT
Organism: Agapornis roseicollis; assembly: GCA_002631895.1. Classification (NCBI taxonomy): domain Eukaryota; kingdom Metazoa; phylum Chordata; class Aves; order Psittaciformes; family Psittacidae; genus Agapornis; species Agapornis roseicollis. The sequence continues at coordinate 45,054 of NDXB01002637.1, forward strand.
TCATGACTCCAGTGTACTCATGGTGCTCATGGATCCCTCCTGGAAGAAATGGCTATGGACTTGGCAAGGGACACCTCACCCAGCACACTAGCTATCCCAGGGGAGTGATGGTACTGCTCTTTGGTCTTCCTTGTAACCTGTAGTTGGGGTCAGAGGGTGTCCTGTGAAGCCAGTGGCACTTCAGAATAATATAAAGTGACGCACAGAATCTGAAACTGGTTTGTGTTGGAAAGGACCTTAAAGCTCATCCAGTTCCAACCCCTGCCACAGGCAGGGACCCCTTCCACTGGAGCAGGTTGCTCCAAGCCCCTGTGTCCAACCTGGCCTTGAACACTGCCAGGGATGGGGCAGCCACAGCTTCTCTGGGCACCCTGGGCCAGCGCCTCAGCACCCTCACAGGGAAGAACTTCTTCTTTATCTCCAATCTGAACTTCCCATGTTTAAGTTTGAACCCATTACCCCTTGTCCTGTCACTACAGTCCCTAATGAAGAGTCCCTCCGCAGCATCCCTATAGGCCCCCTTCAGATACTGGAAGGCTGCTATGAGGTCTCCACGCAGCCTTCTCTTCCCCAGGCTGAACAGCCCCAACTTTCCCAGCCTGTCTTCATACAGGACATGCTCCAGTCCCCTGATCATCCTCGTGGCCTCCTCTGCACTTGTTCCAACAGCTCCATGTCCTTTTTATGTTGAGG
>NDXB01002637.1:45781-59463 GCA_002631895.1 Agapornis roseicollis
GACATGCTCCCCTGATCATCCTCGTGGCCTCCTCTGCACTTGTTCCAACAGCTCCATGTCCTTTTTATGTTGAGGTCACCAGAACTGCACACAATGCTGCAGGTGAGGTCTCATGAGAGCAGAGCAGAGGGGCAGGATCACCTCCTTCAACCTGCTGGTCATGCTCGTTTGGATGCAGCCCAAAGAACATTTCATAAAGTTAAAAGGAAGTGAAGCAAAACTTCAGAGCTTCTGGCTCCCAGGAGGGCAGCTGGGTCTGTGCTGGACACTCATCTGCACAACTCAGGCCTTTCTGTGGGGGGAAAATGCTCCAGACAGTGACATTTCCAGCTCTTGAGGAAGGTGGAACTATTGAATCATTAGGATAGTTTCTGAGAGGATGCACAGGGGCTGGATAAGGAGGTGTGTTACCAGGACATAAATAGTCCCTGATGTTCTTTCCAGCTTTCATTCCTAGTTAATACATCATTCAGCTAATCCAGTAGCTACATCATGTTACCAGGCAAAGGGTTGTAACTCACATTACCTTGTGTTGCTGGATGTATGAAGGGATGGAGACAGCTGTGGTCCTGAATGGTTTTAACCTTTCTGGAAACATTTACATACCTGTCACCCAAACAATTTGAATAAATAAGACATTATATTTTTGCTTGCTTGCTAGAAACGTATTCACAGTGGTGCCATTAACCCCTAAAGGGAGCCTAAATAACAGCTTGTAGTGTATTTTCTACTACTGTTCATTGCATTATTCTCCCCACTATTCATAGAACACTACCCCAAAATCTGGAATTTCATTCTTTCTGTCTCATTTTGCTTTTCTGCATGCCAGACTCGGAGGTGAGAGAGCCTGCCAACCTTGAACATGGATTTGTCCAAGTGTTGCTTTTTCTCTCATACTTTATTTGCCCCAAACCATTCAGAAATGGGTTGAGATCCTGCAGCAGCTTCTGCAGTGATGTGTGGTGCCTGCTGGGTCTCTCTGAGAACAGCTACCTGTGTTGCTGCCGATGGCTGGAGCAGTTTGATCTCCTGACCTGTGATGTAATGTAATGGTGTGGTGCAGCGCAACATGCAGAGTGAGGTAGGCTCATGATCAGTCTTCCCCTCTGATTCCAGGGACAGGGAATATTAATAGCAGGGTTCAGGCTTGTTCTTGAGCTGACCATCCTCATGTGCCCTGGGCATGTGAATAGGACACACCAGTGAAGACCAGCAAAGCAGCAAGGACACCAGCCAGTCTGCCTGTTGTGCCTTCAGCTCTAGTTGTTCTGCAACTTTGTGGAGGGAGGAAAAGATGACAAAGACAGAAAAAATTAGGAAACCAAGTTATTTATTGATATGGGGAGGGAAATTCCATTCTGGCCCTGCAATAGAAGCCATGATTCATAGCTTTAATGCAACAGACATTGAATGCATGCAGATGGAAACCCCCTCAGGTAGGCCAACATTTTAAATACCACTAGACATGGTTTCAGGCACTGCCTGGGAATGTTGCCACCACTACAAGGCTGTAGCAGAAAACAAGATCTCCAGGGTACTGCTGTCAGATTGTCACTGGGAAATGAGATAACTGATCTAATGGTGTCAATTGCTGTCTTACCAAGATTTGACTATGAAAGTGTCTTTGCCACCTCTGTACTGCATCGTACTTTACTGATCTTCACTTCATCACTTGCTGCACTGTTTGGGATAGGGATGGAGCTAACATAACTTCCCAGGCCATAACAGGGAGGTCCATGGGTTTCCATGAGGAGGAAACTGTGTGATGCACTCCTGGGGCTTATCTTCTCATCTGCTTTCCTCCAGGCATACACATAGATGTGACACTTTAAATGCTCCGAGATGACTGGCCCAACAGGAATTCCATGTTTCTAAAGAGTAAGCCAAGCTTGGAAGCAAACTGGACTATTTCAGTATGTGTTTGGCTGCACAAAACACTTTGTTTTTGAAGCTAAAATTGCAGGTGGCTTTCCTCACTTCCATCCTCCAAATCTTTATTGGGCTGTTACTATAGAAGAGGAACAGCTTTCTGTATGCCAGACAACGAAACAAAGCAAAAATCAACAAAAAATAGCATTTAGCACAATTAAATTACTTCAAAAAAAACCAACTTCAGGAAAGGAGCATGGTTTTCCATTCACTGTAGTTATGTTGGACCATGGTATAAGTATACTTTATTATTCTAAAGCTTGGAATTATTACCTGACAGCTTAAAATGCTGATTTAATGCAGCCCTGCAGAGAAAAGTGGTGGTTCTGTCATTACTGAGATAGCCAGTACACATCATAAAATTGATTCATGGCAGCTCTACATAAGGAACTGCACATCGTTCATTATTACATCACTTTATATTAGGACTGCAGGGATCAGTAAAACGCAACAGGATTAATGCTGCCAGTTCCCCCCGCAAAGTCTTTTGATTGACATGATTTGCTTGCAGGTGTGACTAAAACATTGCCAAAAAATATCACCAGTGTCTTATGGCCTGGGGGAAGAACATGTTTTGCTTTTTTTGCTCTCTTTTGTCATCTCCGTTATGTTAATCACAGTATTCCCTGAGCCACCAAGGGGTAAAAGAGCAACTCAGGCGTACAGGGCTGGACCATCCAGCACCCCGTGGCTGTGGAGGGTCATGATGGGGGCCTCTCCTGTGGGGAGAATGAAGAAAGAAAGTATGTGCATCTACATAACATTGTCCATCCTACAGCCCGCAGGTTGTGCAGGCTTTGCCCTGTTTCCTCCCTCTTTAGCCAGTCACAAGCCATGTTGTGATATGGAAGCTGAAGGTCACATTCCTCCCAGTGCTTGAACTCGGGGGGTTGCTGAAGCCCTGCTGCTGTGGCAGCCCTACACTGGTCATTAGCACACTAAGGACTTGCTGCCTTGCCCCGATGAGCTGTGGAGCTGCTAGGACCCAAACATACTGTCAGTCAGAACCAAATCAGCGCGGTGACTGCTGCCTGCAATGTACAAATCTTTCCTCATCACCTCCCATGTGTCCTTTTCCTCTGAAAAGTATTTCCATAAGGAAAGGTCCATAAGGAACTTCCTCCTGCACTTACACACACACACACAGAGGTTTCTGGCAGGGAGGAGGAGGAGGAGGCCAGCAGAATGGATTGGTGGAGCAGTAGTTTCCTGATGCCACCTCCCTCAACTTTATAATGTCGTTTCCCTTCCAGCTCTCAGTGGCCAGCTTGCTGGGTCTAAACAAGGGGCTCTAGCAAGAACACAGGCCTTTTTTTGTTGCTGGAGTTAACTGTAGCCCTTGCCTTGGTTTGGTCAAAGCAAAGTGCCTTTTGTTTTCCAGATGTGCAGTAACATCCAGCTGGGAGGAGTAAAACGTGTTTCATGGACTAAAGTGTATTCATAACTAAACATTGTCTTCACTATACATTCAGAAAGAGGCTGTTCAGCAATCCCACAAGAACTGTTCCAAGTCAGACTTCGGGATGTAGTTTCTATTGTCAGGGTATAAACTTCTGCAAGGCTTATAATAGAAATGCTGATGCAGCCTTCATACAACAAACTGGAGAATTGGATAAAATAGAATACAAAGCCAATGTCTGCAGGTTCGGGCACATCCCATTGTGTGATTCCTGTGAATGGCATTACTCCATAGCAGCAGGTAAAGGACAGGCTTCAAAGACAACGTGCCATAGTTGCAGCAACATTTGCTGTTTATTTAAAGGTGGGACTTGATGATACTAAAGTTCTTTTCCAACCCAGTTGATTCTATGTTTCTGTGCCTTGCAAATGAATGGCAGACAGGTGGTGATCTCAGAACTGATGGTTTTTCCTAAAATCTGCTGAGGTTGATGGCTTGCTTGCAAATTGTTTCTGTTTGGAAGGTGAAACCTTAGTGTGCTCTGTATAGCTGCACAGGGTCAATCTCAGACACTTGGCACTGTGCAAACATTGGCAAAATCACAGTCTGAGACATCAGGGCAACTGCCCTGGCAGAATATTGAGGCTGTAAGGTTAGGGAAGATGTTGTCATCTTTAGCATAATAGGGAAGCACTGTATGATCACCCTTCTCAGCAGAGTTGACTGAAGATAAGCAGTAGGATGATATTGCTTTGTTCAGCTTGGATTTAAGCAGATTGCAGAACCTCAGCTGCAGACAGGCAGGAGTGATTTGAGCATTGCTGATGGCAGGAATTGTGCTTGATGTTTCCAGGAATAATTGCTAACACCTTTCCATTTCGGATCAGACCTGTACCGGACCTGCGTGTGCTGATGATGTGGATGGTGAAACAAGCTTTTAACAGCTGTGTTCTGGTCTTGCAGATGTGAATGCTTGCCGGGCTACAGCGGAAAACACTGCGAAATAGATGATGATGACTGTGTGGGCCATAAGTGTCACCATGGAGCTGTCTGCGTAGATGCAGTCAATGGCTACACCTGCATCTGTCCTCAGGGCTTCAGGTACGTGAGAGTCAGTTCCTCCCAGACTGTCCTCTGTACTGATGGGGCACCTGAACTGTTTTCATCACCAGTGCTGATCAGCCTCTAGATATAGCATCAGTCCTACATGAATGGATGGCTCAGTGCTTCAGATCTCGAAGTAGGTCTCAGGAAGTTTGTGGAGTGTGGGGGGTTGATGATTCTTGCTTTGCAAAGAACAGTTTGCATTTCGTGCAGTGCTGTGTTAGTCTGTCTGCCTGCCTGCCCCAGCAGTCCTGGTAAAACACTAGGTAGTACCCTCACAGAAATGATACGGAGATAAACTGTGCATGCGTGAGAGTGAGCAAAGGATAATAAATGAGATATATGAACCTGGCTGCAAGAAAACAGAAGGCTGGAGATTCTGTGCCACTATCTCTGTACCTGGTGGTGGATGGGCTCAGCACGATTTTGGCAGTAAATTTCCAGCCTCTGATTCTGGCAGCTGCCAATATATCTGACTCCTGGAAATCTCTCTGTCTGTCAAAGATAAGTGTGCTGCTCCAAATGGATTCACTAATCATTGCCTGAGGCTGGATACTGGCTTCCTTCCAGCTAACCCTTTATGTGTTTGAAATACACATGTGAGACAAAGAAGGAGTACCTGAAAAGATCAGTCTCAACAGAGCAGAAATCGCAAGAACATTTATAAATCATTTTCTCTCTTTGTATCTACAAATGTTTTCATTCCTCCTGCTTTCATCCTTGCTGGTTTTGGGTTTTTTTTTCTCTCTCAACACACATTTTTATTGCAAAGCAGACAGCCTTCCCTGAATAGGCATTGATGTACAACATGATGTCAGCCCGTGGTTTCACAGAATCAGACTTGTGATTTACAGGCTATCAGATACCTCTGTGTTGCAAATTCATGCCCTTCTCTCCATGTTTCATTCTCTGCTTCAGTCCCTTCGGTGGCCTCAGGGATCTTTCAGGTTGGTGTATGGGAAGGATAACAAGTGGCTGTCCCACAGTGGAATTGTAAATGCTCATTGTTATCTCATTGTTAGAGTTGAAAAACTGGATTGCAGAGCTGTATCGGGAGTCCACAGATGGTAGTGAGTGGGAGAGAGACTTCTGCTGTGAGTCCCCTGATTTCTGAGGCCTCTCAGTAACAGGCAATGATGAGTGTGAGGGTCGGTGTTTGTCAGAGACATTCTGAGCTGTGACACAGTTGAGCAGAGCAGCAGGGGGAGGTGGGAGACTGATCTGGCTCCTTTCCTGTGTATGAAGCAGCTCTGCTGGCAATTAGTGCCCTGGGTTGGCTGATCTCACACCAGGGACTTCAGGGGCAGCCCAGCGTGCGCCCTCACTCAGGTGAGGGGCCTTCATTCCACTAAAAGACCTCTAAGAGGAAACATCTTCCTAGACAAGGCTCCAAAATCAACCACTAGCCTAGACAGCACTTCATAGCACAAGGTAGACTTGGTCAAGCAAACTAGTCCTGCTGGCTGTCAATGACAGAGCCAGGATTAACTTGAGGTCTCCTGCTTGCTTTCTTAGTTTGCATTAGTCTATGTTACCTCCCTAAGTTTCCTGCGCAAGTTGCAAGGGAGAAAGAGTGGTTTAGAAGAAACACATCACGGTGAGCACTATCAGGCTTCCCCTGCCAAGGCAGAGAGCAAGCTGAAGGCCCTTGTGTTCTCCATGCAGAATAGTCCTTGATCTTGTTTGATTTCAGGATTAAAATTCTGCTAACAAAATACGTTCTGTTCATTATTTTTTCCATGACTCCAGCCTTTTGTAGTTTAAAGGGCATTCTGATTATTTTTTACCCTCTTAAGACTGCAATTACAAAGGTGGTGATTGACAGAGTTCAGCCTTCTGATGTTCATGGTTATAGACTCGAGAGTTCACGAAGCGAGCCTCAGGCACTGGGCTGTGTGGCGAGGTGATAACTTGGCAAGTATTTGAAGGCTGCAAGTGTTGATGAGAGGGAGTGAACACAAGGGGTGGTCTGACAAAGGTAACAGGGAGACCTGAGATGAGGATTTATGAAGTTTCTTGGCTAAGCATCAGGAGTCATTTCCCAGCAACAAGTTTGCAGTGAGCTCCCAGCTATCAGTACTTATGCTGTTTTAATATAGGCGTAGAGCTAAAGCAGTGTTGTGGTTGTCACTGTGCTGTATATCAAAGACACTTAGAGTCACACATTATAAGGATGTTAAAACTTGCATCCTCGCACAGTTGAACAAATGGTATTTCTCAACCATGTTGGGCCTTACATGCACAATGACATGTCTTGTGACAGCCCCAAAAAGCAATAGTACCAACACACACACACGCCTGTTTTCCAATCTTAGCATCTCCTGTTCTTGTGTAGTGTGCTCCACGCAGCACCTTTCCTTACCACTCAGCAACACTCTTTCTTCCTGAAAAGTGAGCCCCATTGGATGAGACCTGACTTATCAAACCAGCCGCACAGCAATGTTCTCCTGGTTGATGTTGCTTTGGTGGGAAGCACACATTAGGGCTCCTGAGCCTGATGGAAGCCATTGTTCCTCCACTGGGTACATGATTCAGGGTTCTCCACTGGGATAGTTTGCTGCAGGAAACTCTGCAATGATTACTGAAATAAATGAGATTGTACCAGGCAGAATGGGCTTGGCCAAGCTTGCTGCAGGGCGGGCTGTGCGGCACATTCCACTGCTGGGGGAATAAATAGTATTAATGATGTCTAAAAATATACTTTAAAAATACTTTAATATGAAAGAAGAAAAGGCCTTGGCAGACACTGTTGCTCATGTAGCTCCTAGATGCCAGCAGCAGGACAGCTGCACTTATAAAGCCACCCACTGGAGGATCCCACAGCAAGGAAGGGTTGTGCAGGAGCATACTGGGAGCTCAGGGAGTCATTCAGAGCAGCTCCAAGAACAGACACACTGGCTTCATCCAACATTTGCTTTCTGTTAGTGAAGGCTGTTGCGGGTTGCATGGGTTTTTTATTATTCTTATTTTTAACTTCCATGAAATTGGAATTACACACAGTGACTTTCCCCCTGTGTTGCTCACAGACAAAACAAAGGGATTGGCATTAGGTGCAACAAAGCTCATCGGCTGGGTCAGCTCTGCTCCTTTCTGCTGGTCACACCTGACAGCAGCCAGGGCTGAGAGGTCAGCCCTCATTTGATCCCGCTGCTGGTGCTCCTGACGTGTTTGCCAGCCAAAAGCGTGCACTGGAGAGAGATCACACACATAATGAAAGCAGGCTTTGAACAGGGAAGTGTTTCAGATGGACAGTGCAGTTCAGTGCCTGGCTACCAGTGGGGACATGGCTCTGATGTGTCCTCAGCTCATCAGGTCTGACTGCTGTGCCAAGAGGCAACTATAACAGTAACTACCTCAAATTGGCAAGAATTGCTTTCTGTGCATCAATATCCCCTGAGGCTGTTGTTATTTTCTCAATATTCCCTTGTTTTCCTGGCCAGGGGAATCCAAAGGACCTGTTGCTGAGTGGTGCTATGTGCACCGAGGTGCTGTGCTCACCCTCCAGGAACAGAGTGGCTTAGGGGGGTGAAGGGGTTGCCAAGAAGCTGCAGCAAAGGAGCTGGCTCAGGAAGGGGAAGTCTCAACCATTTCCCACTGTGGCAGTCTGACCCTGGTAGGACACCACGTGCCCACCAAAGCTGCTCCATCACTCTCCTCCTCAGTTAGGCAGGGGAAAGACAATAGAATGAAAGGCTCGTGGGTCACAGTAAGGACAGAGAGAGATCACTCACCAGTTACCAGCAGAGGCAAAACAGACCCAGCTGTCATTTATTGCCAATCAAATCAGAGTAGGATAATGAGAAATAACTATTAAATCTTAAAACACCCCCCCCCTTCTTCTTGGGCTCAACTTCACTCCAAGTTTCTCCACCTCCTGTCCCCCAGCAGCAAAGAGGATGGGGAATGGGGGGTTTGGTCACATGTTGTCTCTGCTGCTCCTTCCTCCTCAGGGGAGGATATCCCACACTCGTTCCCTGCCTCAGTGTGGGGGCCCTCCCACAGGAGACAGACCTGCATGGAGGTTTCCAAGCTGAGTCTTTCCCATGGGCTGCACTTCTTCACAGGTTGCTCCAGTGTGATCCCCCTGTGGGGTCACAGCTCCTGCAGCAAGCCTCACCATGGTCTGCACCGTAGGCTCCAGGGGAACCTCTGCTCTGGTGCCTGGAGCACCGTCTCCCTCCTCCTGCACTGACGTGTGTGTCTGCAGGGCTGTTCCTCTCATGTGTTCTCACTCCTCTCTGGTTGCAATTGCTCCTTCCCCCTTAAACTTGTTATCCCAGAGGCACTACCACTGTCACTGATGGCTCAGCCTTAGCCAGCAGCAGGTCCAGCTTGGTGCTGGTGGTATTGGCTGTGTCGGACATGGGGGAGCTTCTAGCAGAAGCTTCATGGAAGCCACCCTTGTAACCCCCCAACAAGACCTTGCTACATAAGCCCAATGCACCCACGTGCAGTTACTCCCCTGCTTGCCATGCTCCCATTCCCACTGCTGCCCACTGCACTCACCCTGCACATCTCCTCTACATAGTCCTTGGAGCAGAATAAATGGGGTTTGTTGGCTGCCAGCAGCGTTGCCTGCCAGATCACACTGTTGAGATACACTTGTCCCAATGACTAGATTAGCTTGTCCCTGCGCAAGATTGTGCTCTTCTGGTAGAGGATGTTTACCCCCTCCCTGAGCTGTTAGCTAATACTATTAGCAGCCCATGACTGTGCCCACTGACAGCCCCCAGTGGCACTTGGCAGAGAAGATCAGGGGTCTCTGTCAACCACATCTCCCTACCCTTAGAGCAGCAAGGTAGCAATGGGATGGCCATGGGGAGCCTGGCTGGGAAGCTTCACTCCATCCTTGTGGTGAACAAAGGAAGTTTAGGGCAATTCAGTAAGAAAATGTTGAAATGCACTTTATCCTGGGAAGCACCAAGAGGTGGTTCTGGCTGAGAAGGAAACATCTGTGTGTCTGTGTATGTGACCCCAAGTGATGCCAGGGCTGGAGCAGAACGGCCCCAAGGCCCACATACAGATTAGGGCAGTTAGGAAGCTGGTTGGCGTATTCCATGTTGTGCCAGCCCCTTTGCTGCAACCCTGGGGAAAGGAGAGCTTTCATTGCCTTCTCTCAGGTACCAATCCCAAATGTTTGCATCTTTCAAGGTATTCTTCAAGTAGTAATGTAAAGCCATGTGTCTCTTCTCTCAGAGCAGGGCAGCTCTGTTGCTTTTGATGCAGTTCACGATTTAGCCCATCCCTATTTTGTTGCGTATTCCTCTCTCCTTTGTGTTTCCCAGAGGCAGGCCAGAGAGTGTGTGCTGGGAGAACAGGGAGAGGTCTGGGCTTTCATTCCATAGGGTGCTAAAGATAGAGCCATGGTGCTCTGTGCAAAATTCCACATGGAAAATGTGGAAAGGAAAGCAGTCATCTCTATTTCCTTCTGTTACACAGGCAGCACGTCCTGGTCTCTGTGGCTGAGCGAGATTGGTCTTGAGTATGTTGTGGCTGTTTTATTTGCTGTTCTTGCACGTCTTGAATCAGTAATAGTTACTGTAGGGGAATGGTTTGGGTTTCTATTCTAATTGTATCCAGGAAGGTTGCCTAGAAATTCCCTGAGCTTCCAAGTATCACCTGCGTGACTGGAGAGGAGTGAGGGTTGGGGCATTTTTTGCTTTGTTTTTATGAGAGTGCTGTGATCCCACAGAGTGCTCCCTGAATGGCAGGGAATTCCTAGTGAGATCTCACTGTTCCAGGCTGGGGTTGATGGGTTATTCACTGCACAAACAGCTCTGCCACAGTCCTCTCCTGGAGGGCTCTCCGCTGTGGAGCTGTTGTCAGCGCTGTGTAACACAGTCATAGAATCAAACAGGTTGGAAAACAGCTTTAAGCTCGCCCAGTCCAACCCTTACCCAGCCCTGCCAAGGCCACCCTTGCCCCATGGCACTGAGGCCTCGTCTCCACGCTGTGTGAACCCTTGCAGGGCCAGTGCCTGCAGCCCTGCCCTGGGCAGCCTCTTCCAATGCCTGAGCACCCTGTGGGGCAGGAATTGTTCCTCAGCTCCATCTAAACCTGCCCTGGGGCAGCTTGAGGCCATTTCCCCTTGTCCCATCCCTTGTTCCTTGGGAGCAGAGCCCAGCCCCTCCTGGCTCCATCCTCCTGTCAGGCACTTGTAGGGAGCCATCAGGCCCCCCATGAGCCTTCTCCTCTCCAGACTGAACCTCCCGGGTCCCTCAGCCGTTCCCCATCACACTTGGGCTCCAGGCCCTGCACCAGCTCCATTGCCCTTCTCTGGCCCCGCTCCAGCACCTCAATGTCTCTCTCATAGTGAGGGGCCCAGAACTGGACAAGGAATTGAGCCTGAACCCCAGCCCTCACTGCAGCTCTCCACACACATCCCCCCAGCACAGCCTGACACTCACTCCCTGCTTCACTGCCTACCAAGTTTTCATCGTGGTACTGGCTACACATTTTCACAGAACTCCACCATGCAAAGCGTTGATGTTCTCTCCTCAGTGCAAAAAGGATTTGTTGGGTTTGAACAGTGGCTGTAATGAGAAGTTTGTGGTATGAAGGCACAGCACACTGTGCAGCAGCCAGAGAGCCTGGCTGGGTCCCTTTGCAGTCCCAGAGGCCCAGTGCACAACCCAGGCAGAGGGTTTTATCCTGACATTTGGCACACTGTGACCGATGGCTGCAGCATTGCACACATGTTCCCTTTTCCCTGCTTCAACCCTGCTGGGGTGGATGTTTCAGCACAGCCCATCACAGGTGAGGGTGCAGCCACGCTGAGCCAGGAGCCTGGGTACCAAGAATGCTGCTTCTGGGTGATGTGGCCCAAGCCCCAGGGGTCACAGGCTCCTATGGGTTGGGGTTGCTCAGCCTCTCACATCGTTATGGCTGAGCACTTCCCTCCAGATTGCTCAGACCTGGCATTTGTTCCTCAGCTACCACTGATGCTGAGAGAGCTTCCTTTCCTTTGCATTGTTGTGAGCCAGGACACTGCCAACCACAAACTCAGCTAAAATAAAGTGAATGATTCTGATGCTGTTAGAAACAACCAGTTCAGGGACACTGCCCAGCAAATAGTGTGGTATCGGTGCATTGCTTCTGAGGCCTGTTAGCAGTTGTCCATCTGTCGATACACTCTGATATGCAGTAAGCCAAGTGAGGAGAATGTAAAAATACTAAGAATAGAGGATTTTCCTCCTGCTTGCCACTTACAACAGCAGAGATAGACTTAAATCAAAAAGCCTAGGATGGAGATATTGCAGGTTTGGGCTTAACTTGCTCCCAGTTTTTACTGGGGACAGGTATGGAATGCAGCAATTGTAAACAGACTGCTGTCCCTTCCAGGGCTAAATAGCCAGTGAAAAGTGCAGCGTGAGCTGCTTTCAGTGTTTGAACTGGCTTGTTCAGACCCAGCAAGGAGATCTCTGTACAGCACTGTGCTGTAAGGCTTTCACACAGCAAGGCAGGCACATGGCAGCTGACTCTCATGTCGGTGTCCCACAGTGGTGGCATCCTGCCAGCTTCTGAAAATGTCTCCTTCCTTAAAACAAGCTGAGACTGAGCCCACTTTGTCCTTTTGCAGTGGACTCTTCTGTGAGACTCCTCCGCCAATGGTCCTGCTGCAGACAAGCCCGTGTGACAACTACGAGTGCCAGAACGGGGCGCAGTGCATCGTCGTGCACCAGGAGCCCGTCTGCCGCTGCCTCGCCGGCTTCGCGGGCCAGAAGTGCGAGAAGCTCATCACTGTCAACTTCGTGGGGAAGGATTCCTATGTGGAGCTGCCCTCAGCCAAAATCCGCCCTCAGGCAAACATCTCCCTCCAGGTAAGCAGCAGTCGCCAGCTCAGTGCTCCCCGAAGCAGTAATAATTGTACTCTTATGGGTGGTTTTGTTCTGAAGGAATGGGATCCCTCGGCCAAGATGCTGGCAAAGTTAGAGTCAGCTTATCAGCCAGGGGCCTACTCTGAAGTTATTGAAAGCTGAAGAAACAGTAAGGCACTGCTGTACTTTTGTGGACCTGCCTCCAGAATCTCACCACTCCCTTACTCCCAGACTGGCAATTTAGTAGAGATGGTTCAGGAAACCTCCCTGGCTTCTTACTGATTGTGGCACATCCTATAGGAATTAGTGCTTAATGTTAGGATGCTTACTAAGAGCTGCTCTTCGCTCTTTTTTTAAATGGCCTTTCCAGACAATATTTTGCTTACTCTCTCACAGTGCACATTTAGTAGATAAAAGGGGGATGATTTTGTTACAGTCCTGTAGTTACACCTGAATTGGATTTGAGGTCTGAGATTCAGAAGGCAATGGAAAATCACTGTCAAAGTGCCCTGCCACCACTGGCTTCTTTGTGACTGTGGATCAAAGGTGTTTTGGACACTTACTCAAATAAGATATTTAAGTGATTTTGAAGTTATTTCTACTCAGTCTAGTAAGCATTAAACTAAATTTTCCCCCTCCTAATATCCCAAAGTACATAAGGGAATAATTTCTAGCTTTATCTCTTTTCTCCTAAAGAGACGTGTAGAGTACCTGTATGACATGATAATCTCCCTTAGGCCACTGATAGTTAATCTGTGTCTATGTTAGTTTCCCTCTGCAAATGAAGCCTAACGATTCAAAAGACAAAAGAAGAAAAATCACACCTGCATATTTATTTTGTTGCATTTATTTTCTCATTTGAAAAGATTGTATTCCACAGTTGGAAATCATATTCTAGACTTATTTGGTGGAGTTTGGTTGTAATTAAAATACCAACATCAAGGCATGGGAAAGAGGAATGGATTTCCTCCTTAGGAATAGATTTTTAAAGAGTGGTTCCTGCAAAGTTTATTCTAAGGGAAAAAAAATCCATAATATTTATCTTAATAGCTGGAGTATACAGTTCAAATGAAAATGAAGCTGATTCATGTATAATTGAAACTCCGGGTTTTATTCCTTTTAAATCCCTTTTATGTAAGACCACAAAAGCGATTCTATAAATATGGGCATTCTAAAATACGGCTCCCTGAAGGCTTCACACACTATAGATCAACTTCAAAGCTGAAAATATGGGCATTGTTTTCTTAAGTGTACAAAACATGTTACATCAGGCAGAGCTTGAAGAACAAAAGAGATTTTTACACATGTGGATGATGCAGTAATCATGAGATGGTGGAATTTGAGATCCTCAGGACAGTGAGAAGAGCGTGCAGCAAACTCACTGCCCTGGACTGCAACAGAGCAGACTTTGGCCTCTTCAGGAACCTGCTTAG